>JAOTRH010379624.1:0-35599 GCA_034768845.1 Heliamphora exappendiculata | reverse complement strand
GTGTGCATGACATATATATATATATATATATATATATATATATATTATATGTATAATATCTATACTTCTATACTATTTTTAAAAGAAAACCCAAAACATGGTTTCTTGAAGCAAGCTAAATTTTTTCTTCTCAAATTTAACCATTGCCATTCTACTTAATTTCTTAAATTCAATACACTAAAAGATAACTATAAAAATTAAAATAGTCATTTTCTAATATCACATCACCCGGCGGTTATTTTAACTTTTCAAAACTTTCTCCTTTTTTAACTTTAAATTCACAGCAGTTACTTTTATTTTAGAGCACCTAGCTGTTATCTAACGTTTGTTCTTTTGTCAAATTCATTCGATCCTTTTTCGTTTACGGGAGAGGATGAATTTGGGTAGTCTCAAAGAATCTCATCAAGCACAATTGTAATCTAATCTCGAATTGAATTATTTGGGTCCAGTCAATCACATTTTTGAATTCAATTTATTTTTTACCTTCACAAATCGGCGACTGCGCAATTTTTGAGTCTTCATCAATGTCGTGAAGTGTAACGACGAGAAAGGCCCAATAACATCATGGATTTAAATGGGTTCGTCAAGAAACAAAACAGAGTAGTAAATCAAGACGACGTTGATCTCTAATTTTTTTTGATCTGTACAAGTTTCATCTTTTTCAATAAAGTTTCATCTTCTTTAATTTTTTTGATCCATACAGGTTTCATCTATCTACATAGAGGAATAGAGAGAGATATAGAGATATATCTATACTACTTAATAATGCAAACCCTGATAAAATCCTGTCACATTTTTAAACTTCTAAATATATCCATAATTCAACTCTCAACTCCACTAATAGCTTAGGGAATATAATTGTAATATTATCTAAAAATAACTACCCCATAACTCCCTATTATTTGTAACTTTTAACTACCCATTATTTATAATACAGAAAAGAAAGAAAAGAGAAGACCAGAAGATGATGACGGAGTTTTAGTTCAGTATCAGATCATTATTTAGAGAGAGACAAAAAGAGAATGGGAGTTCAAGAGAGCGACGAGATCATAACACCAATGGCAAAGGAGGAAATTAACGAAATCAAGCTTCAACAGAATTTGTCTTCTCTGTGAAAGCAGCTCCAAAGCTACCTACCAAGAAGCCGCTGTTGAGTTGGGAAAAGAACTTGGTAAGCCCAACCCTTCTCTTCTTCTTCTTCTTTTTTCTCTCTCTCTCTCTCTCTCTCTCTCATTTCAAGTTCACAAACCAACTCTATCTCTTATTTCTTCTTCACAAATCCATGATCCCTTTATCTCTCTATATATCTCACTGTTGTATTATTACGTTTATTTATTTATTTATTTATTTTCTCATCTCCTCTCCTTTTTTTTACGATGCTACTTTTATCACTAATATTAATTTTAAATTGCATTTATGATATATTTTTGTGATAAAATTAAAAAAATGACTGAAATCAGAAAAGATAGTATATTTATTGAGGTATATTTTATTAAATCTATTTTCCTTATTTGTCCTGTTTCTTTTATTTGTACTATTTTGTTTAAAGTATTTTAAATTTTTTATTTTTTAATTAAAATGCAGCCTCAAAATTTTAATTTTCGTATTGAAAAAATGATATTTTGTAAAAATAATATAAACATATTTTAGAAATAAAATTATTTAAATTGTTAAAAATAAAAAAATAATATATTGGCCAACTGTCCATGAATTCTGACAAAATAAACAAAGTCATAAAGTAAATAAAAAAACATAATTGTAAACATACATACCTGAATTCAGGAAAAAAATAATATATTTACTTTATATTGTAAAAAAAAGTTTTTAAAAAAAATATAAAATATAAAAAAACAAAAGTCTTGAGATGAATTATTTTCATATAATAATTTGCAAAACAAAAAACATGAGATGATTACAATGAATTTAAATGCGTGCAAAAGAATTTGGATGGGTAATTTATGTTTTTATTAGTGTCATTGATTGATAACTTCACTCTAATTTTTTTTATTTTTGTTTTTATTATATTTCATATTTTTATTTTGCTAAGGTGATATTAAAAAGGGCTCACGTCAATGGGTTAAATATTATTTTAGGTATATTTTTATCTTTTTAAAGCAAGTAACATATATTTTAATTTTTTTTAAAGCTTTATAGTATTTTAAAATTGTTGTTTTTTATTAAACTAAATTGTGTGACACATTTGATCAAATTCTATTCATTTTTAAATTTTTTTATCTCAAATTATTTTAATTTAAATTGCATATGTATCACATGTGCCTCGATCGCTAGTATATATATATATATATATATATATATAGAGAGAGAGAGAGAGAGAGAGAGAGAGAGAGAGAGAGAGAGAGAGAACCACCATTTGCAAAATAAAAAAGGATACTGGAGAGTTGTTTTCCGTCACCGGACTTTCGATTCTTTGAAAACCTCTGTTTGTTTGTAAATGGTGTTTGTTTTGAGTGGCTTTAAAACCTCGAGATACATGTTATATATATTTAGGGTTGGTTTGATTTTGGCTTAAATTTGAGTTTTTTTTTGAATTTTTATTTTCTAAAAAAACATACTTAAAATTTAAAAAGTTAATTGTCAAATTATAATATTTTTCCTTTATATGATACTTCAATCTCTCTTTAATTATTATTTTTTACTTATTTAATTCTAGTTTTTTTAAAATTTACTTTAAAGTTAAAAAAAAACAAAAAACTTTTGCCAACCTTCATCGTTAATAACGTGTTTGTCTGAAAGGTCGACAATACTTTCTTTAACAACTATTTTATTTTATGTACAACGAAAAATAAAAAGTAGTTATGGTACTACATATTTTTAAACTATTACAATATTTTTTAAATGTATTATATTTCAAAACTAAATAGTTATGCTAATTTTATTTATTTTTAGGATTACGGCGAGACTTAATTGAAAACGATGCAACGACAAATCATTGCCAATATCCGATACGATTTCAGGTTTTGAATTTAAAGTTGAAGAATTTAAACAAGTACTTTACGAAAAAAATTAAATTGTATGATTCATGTGTATTTTTATCATATTATTTGTCTATTATTATGTACGCTTTACATTTGTAACAAATTACATTAAAATTAAAATACAAAACGTTATGTCAATTTTTATATTTCACTATTATTCGAATTCTAAACACATCACTCGTGTACCGCCATTAGATGATAGTTAACTAAAATATTATATTATTTTTATAACCAATTGTTGATATTATTATTTATTTTATTATCCTTGCATGAAAGAAATATAATATAAATTTTTATTGTATTTAGCACAATAGTATTTTTAAATTTTTTACATAAATCGAATTATACACGCATCGCATGTTTAGCGATTACTATCTATTTAGTATTTTTTTTATCGCGGTTTAGCAATTACTTTTTTTTAATAACTGTAAAAAAATTTAAGTTCAAAAAAGTTTTAAAAATCTAGGATAGCCTTTTAATGTTATTTTATAATTATTGGTAGTTTATGAATTTTAATTTTAAATTCTAATTTGACTTTTATTTATAATTATTTATCAGAAATTTTATTTTACCATTTTCTACGAATTGTCAAATATTATATTATTCTAAAGAGTGATACGTGTCTTTTTTTATTAATTGTCATGGTGCGGGTTATTACATACTCTCTATCTCTCTCTCGGCCAAGCACCCAAACTACCACCACCAACTGCCACTCATCACCCCAAATCGCAACTCGCCACTACCTCCACGCCACTCCACACCATTATAGCAAACCATGACACCACCACAATGCCGCCAAAAACCACCATGGACTAGGCAAATTCACCGAACCACCTTTGGCCACCTTTTGTCGCCATCACGGTGCACCCATGTTGCCTCCGAGAATAAATCTAGAACCACATCATAGCCACCTTCGATAGCCACCAATGACCGCTACTAACAACATCTGAATTTCCAGGACAGAAGGTCCGAACTTGGGCGAAAGTATCGAAAACCACCACATTTCCTCTCTCCACCTTTGGATAGCCACTGTTTTTGTTATGGTACTCCGTTTTGAATGATTTTTAGTGTTCTAGAAAGAGGACATCACGAATTACAACTTTCATGTTCATCACTTTCCATAGAATGACCATTTTTTACTTGTGAAATTACACCTGAAGTTTAAAAATCGAACCTACCCAGATTTTCTGAAAGCCCAACGAACCAGCCCTCTTTAAACAGCCTCCATTTCTTCTACAAATCTCGAATTTGAGTGATTTTTGATGTTCTGAAAAGAGAAACAATCATCTACAACTTTTATGTTTATGACTTTTCCTATAAACAAAATTTGCTATGTGAAATACTGGCCTAAACATTAGAACACGAATCTATCCAAAAATTGGATTTTACAAAAAATAGCCCATTTTAAACATCATTATTTTTTCATAGAAGCCTCGAATGGTCACAAAACTGAGACTATTGAAAAGTAAATTGGTCACAAAACTGAGACTATTGAAAAGTAAATTGTGAGAGTTGGCCAACAACATAAAGTTTGACTAAAATAGACTTCGATAAGGCCTCCTAAAATAATGACCAAAGTTACCCCCCATAAACTAGTTTTGACCGTTAACCACATTTTCTTAAAATAAAATATGTACATGAAAAGTTATTTACCCATTTGCTATTTTTATGTGTTTTGATTAGATTTGCATACATCTGGACAATTGTGAATAATCTGTCATTTTGAACACCGCTATCAGGTGAGCCATCTGATATATGAGGTATTCAAAATTTTCGATTTACTACTTTATAACGATCTATATGACATGATTGAATATGTCGATGATGATTGGTTATTGAAAAACATTTGTAAAAGTGTGGATGTTATAAAATGAATGAATGATAGTTTAAACGGGTCAAGGCCGTTAGGAGACGATAAAGTATACTAGCGATGAGACGATATACATGAGGCAAGTCATTGCCAAGTGACTATGGAATGATCTTTTCTAATTTATTTGTAGGGTCACACCCTAAAATTGCTGGTAAAAATATTAAATGTTATCATTCTATAAATAGAAAACTAGAAATAACTCAGATATCCATGTTCTCATACTAGCTTTGCTAATGAAATGTTAAAATTTATGACTTCAGGTGACACATGATTGGATAATGAAGGGATAGCTGTGTTGGGAAAAATTGTCAAGATCCTAAATTTATGTCTATGATTTTTAATCAAAAAATATCTAAATGGGCAAACACCGAAATAGGGTCCAGATCAAAACTTTTTATATCGAACAATCAAAATAAAACCCGGCAATACTCTCAAAGTTAGTTTTAGGATTATATCTTTTGAAATTTGGTTAAATGATTTCGGTTGCTGTAACAGTTTTCAGTCAACGATCCATCGCGATTTTTGACTTCTAGTTAAATCTCCGACATAAGTCTTCTATCGTATTTTCGAATGCTAAATACAAACAAATTGTGAAATTTGATCTATCGTGTTCATCAAAACATTCTTTAACTTGACTTAGGGTTTCAATAACGTGGGAAACCCTAGCCACCAAGTTAACTGGCGAATTAATGAATTAAATCGCATCATGTTTTATAACAGCATATATATAGGCTACAGTAAGAACATATAGAGTAAATAAGATATGAACTTCTAATGCAATTATAAAATCCTGCCTCAACCTAAAAATAATTTTATAAAAACGTAAATTATAATTCATTCCACTTAAGAATTATAATTGTACTCTCAGCCTTATTCTAAAAATCGTAGTATTCGAGTTTTTGTTATTAAATATTTATTAATTCTCCACACGTCAAGATTATAGATACTCACTGATTAAATTAAATTATTGACAATTATATTTAATCGGAATCTAAAAAAAATTTTTAAGACCTTCCGCTTAACTTACTTGACTGCCGGATTATAAAATTCATCTACAGGATTTGGTTAGGTCAAAACTTATAAGTTTCCTTAATGGGGTGTCATCAATCCCAATTATTCGGGACGTGAATTCCGTCAATATTTAATATTTACCATATAATTAATATCGCTATCCAATTCACTGAAATTATTGCCCCTTACAAGATCTCATCTTTTAATGAATCAAAATAACGAATATTAAATATACGCAAATAATAATTATTTTAGAATTAAGAGTAAGTACTCATAATAACCACGAATGTGAATTAATTTATAAAATCAGTATAAAATTAATCACCTCAACTTAGTCCTATTTAATACGCACAAAATTTACTAGCATAATAAGTCAAAATAATTGTCGAAATAATTATTGTTCTTTGTAATCAAGACAGATCGATTAAAATATTGTGTCACAGCCGTACTGATGGTGTGTCCAATTCCATCAAAACTTTAAACCGAAACTTATATTCTACAAGAATTGATAAACTGCTCTTCTGTGTATAAGTCGAACTCTACATACTAGATTAAATACTATGTAAAATAAAAGACACTCATGTTTAATATTAAATAAATAATAAAATATATACATTACTCATTAAGATTATCATAAAATGGATACTAATTTTATTAATAAATAAAATTAAATACTAAAATCAAAACCATGAATTTTAGTATACAACTATAACAAACTAGACAAATGTTCTTTTATTTTCGTTAAATTTTGTTAATAATTGTACTCTCTCATATGATGTAAAAATAGTGGTTTGTACGGACGTTTTTGGTCTCGCGGGATACACCGGATATCTATAAGTTTTAGAAAAACGTTCTTTTCTTTTCAAAATAAGAAAATTCAAGATTTCTGAGAATTCTTTTTAAAAAAATAGAGTCGTCACTTGATTTTTGAAAAAAATCAAGAAAAACAGAAAGAATGCTGCGGGGTCTTTGAAAAAAAATGTAACAAGAGAAAAAGAGGGTTTATGGGCTAAAGTACAAAAAGGAAAGGTGTCAGGAACCCTTTTCGCCAAATCGTGAGGTTAGCCTCTACTTTGTCAATATTGATTTTTATTGTAAACTTTTTAAAGATAATATATATAGAACGGAAGGTTAAAGAGAGTTCAAACAAAAGTAAGCAACGAAATAAAATCCTAACTATGATTTCTAAGGTTATGCAACTTAGTTGTTATTTCTAGATATACAGGACTTAGTTGTTATTTCTAAAATCATCTTCTATGCGAAGAATAACTCGAAATAGAATGTACAAAATAGCAAAAATGAATGACAGAGTACATAAACACACCTTTCATGTCAGTGGCCTCATAAAATCTCACAATCGTAGTAAGAGAATATGATAGCCGTGACAAAGATGGAGATAAAATTCGCGGCCGTGATAAACTAACTAGTGACCGTTACTATGGGGTTTACAAAACACCCGGCCATGGCATTGAAAGGTCGCGGCCATCATATTTTTATAACAACAGAAGAAACAAAAATAGAGGTGTATAGAATAAAGACTATAGCCTACTTGATCTAGGCCAGACCTACCATTCATTAACCCAACAAGAAAATAAACAAAGGTACATAAAAGAGAAAATGATAAACATGATAATAAAACATGAGAAAATATCAAAATAAATGAATATCAAAGGATTTTGAAAGGGGCTTTCGTATTTTTGGCCTTGAAATAAATATCATGGCCACGACAATAGAATGTCATGGCCATGAGTAAAGAAGGCAAAAATTTACAGGTAAAAAACACACGATCGTGACTGTAGACTTAACAAAATTGGCGGCCGTGACATTAGAAAATCATGGCCTTCATGTTTTAGAACCTCATAAAGTTTTTAAAGTGCTCAATGTGCTCGTGAGCGTCGAAAAAAAATAGAAAGGACTGTAAACATATGAAACAAAGAGCTATGATTACACTGTTTATGATGAAAACTTAAGGGAACGAATGCTTGCATTGAAATAAATGGTAAGTAGACAACAAAACAATGGAAACCTTATCCACGACACCCTCGGGGAAGAAAATGAGGATTTATAAAAGAGTCGTGGTTCCTAAGATTACCTTGTGTGAATATCCACCTCGAGTGGCCACTCGGAGGTGAGAATGAACTATCTCCAAGCCAATAGGAGCTTCAACGACCCCTTTAATGCAAGTAAAAACACGAACAAGGCTTGAAAAGTATGGAATAGATAGGATAATATCGGGTGGGGGAGTATTTGGGCAGAGTTTTGGTATCAAGATCTTTTTTCTCTTCTGTTCTGCTTGGAAACGTCGCCTATTTATAGGCAATGCGAGCAACATAAACCCCTTCTGCGATGTTGCCATCGGTTCAAAATGGGTAATAGTGACGGCTATTACCTTTTTACTTTTTTACAGTGACAATCGCTACCTTTTTGGTGATGAAAAGAATAGTCGTGACTTTCAAAAGTCGCGGCTAGGATAAAAAGATGCGACCGTGACAAAAGAAGTCATAGCGTGGTTTAGGGTTTGCAAAAAGGTCATGGTCGTGACATAAAAGTCACAGCCTAGACATTGTTTGGTGGTTTTCTTGAGTTTTAAGCCATATTCATGATTTGACTTGCTTGGGAGTATCTTTGAGCATGATTCTCATACTTTCGTTATTGGAGCACATTCGAGACGGGTGCCTAAGATTCGGCTTGGTCAGATTGGGGTGTCTACAATTGTCCCTCTTTGACAGAACTTGCAACAACTCGTGGTGCAAGTAAATGTCAAAGCTTCAGAGACAAACCGATTGAACAAGTCGCTTATCTTAGGCACAAATAAAACATGCAAAAAAGCGTGGTCGAACCCAAATTTCTATCGAGCTTGTACTCCTATTGCGAAGGATCAGATCAGTCATTGTTCGTGGGGTAATGCATATGATGCAAACAGGCTAATCATGATGCATGGTAGGTACAATATGAAACAAATAGGTGCAATGCAAGAAAGTTTAAGGTTACAACACGGATCGAAGAATCAAAGATCAGTTTTAGGTCATGAAAGAACCAATGAGTTAGTTTAAGGTTATAAAGAGGACCAATGATTAGTTTAAGGTCATGAGGAGAACCAAACAGTGGTCAATTTTAGGTTATGAAGGGACCGACGAATCAGTTTAAGGTCATGAGGAGGACCAAAGGTCCAATTTAAGGTCGTGAGGAGGGTCGAATCCTTATAGGAGGCAATTTTTATGTTATACGAGGACTGGTGAGTCAGCTTAAGGTCATTAGGATGATCGAATGGGTAAAGGAACATTTTAAGGTTATGCGAGGACCGATAAGTCAGTTTAAGGTCATGAGAAGGACTGAAGATGCTAGAGCCAGATTTAGATCATGACGAGGACCAACGGGTCATTTTAAGATCATGGGGAGGACTGAAGGAAAAAACTTATCAGTTTTAGGTAATGACAAGAATCGAGGATGTAAACCTTCCAATTTTAGTTCGTGACAGAGACCGAGGTTTTAGGCCTATTAATTTTAGGTCGTGACAGGAATCGGTGGAGGTAAACCTTCTAGATTTAGGTCGTGACAAGGATCGGTTGGGTAAACCGTTTAGTTTTAGGTCGTGACAAGGACCGGATGAGGTAAACCTTCCAGTTTTAGCTTGTGACAAGGACCGGTAGGGTAAACCTATTAGTTTTAGGTCGTAACAAGGACTGAGGTTTTCAAAGGGGCATTCAGATTATAAAGAAAAGCTAAAAGAGTCTTTGGTTTGTTCAATACCTACGCGAGGGTAGCTCAAAGGTCCATAAAGGCAGGGGCATAAAAACATGGTGGCCGTTACTTTTGGAAGTGGTGGCCTGCACTATTGTGCGCTAGGGATGTGACGGCCTGAATATTAAGGTCGCGATAGTGAGAAGCATTTGAATAAAAGTTGTGGCCGTGGCAAAGAAAAGTTGCGGCATGGGTCAAGTTGTTGCGGCCGTCAGTTTTAAAGGTCTTAGACCTCGCGACTGCGTGGTCGATGACAGTACATACGATCTGTGACAGTTCGAATTTCTGATTTGTGCAAATCATCTAAACTTCTATTCTCTCTTGTTTCTCTCGTCCCTCTTCCTCTCTCACTCTTTCGACCTCCTATCTTGCTCTCTTGACTTCCTCTCTCACTCTCTCGGTCGATTCCCTTTCTCTCGAGTCACCATGTCTTTGCTTTCCCTTATTTCAATTGTTTTCTTGGCCATCATAGGCGGTGGCTTTAGGTTCATTGGCACGAAGGGGCGCGTTGACAATAGTGGAGGTGGAAGCGGCGCAGTTGGTGGCGGTGTAGGTTGCAGCGGCGGCGATAACGGGGATGAGGCTGGGGTGATTGCCGCTAAAGGTGGTGATGGTGGTGATGCCGCGGTTGAGGAGGAGGCACCGGAGGTTGAGAGGGTGCCCGGGATGCCGGAGCTATTCGACCCTGCTACATACCACCCGATGGTTCATTAGCTACGGAAGCCGATTATGAAGAGATTCATCATTCTCGACGTGGTGGCTGAACGGGAGGTCCTCCTATGGCGCCGTGATAACCACCTTTCGGCCCGGAAGCTTGAGGTAAGCCAAGCTTTTGAATTCCCTTGTAATTTCATCAGTTGAAAACTTGTCTTGAACGCTTGATCATTTTGTTTGATATTGCACGCATTAGAATTTGTCTTTCAAGTTTGCACTTGAGTTTGAATATTGGTATTTTTAAATTGAAATTGATGTTTGGATTGACTTGAAATGTATTAGAGTTTGGGATTGGAATTACGTTGGAGTTGGGTTTGATCGGAGACGTTGGACCTAACTAGGTTTAGACCCTGACTCGGATGCATAGACCCTTGCTTTGGACTTAAAGAAAAAATGGGACTTTTGAATTTGGATAAAATGAACCTTTGGAATGAACCTGTGAACCAACTTGAAAACTCGATTAAAACAAACTTAGACTCGTAGGAAAATAAGTTGATTCTGAATTTGATTGAACTGAACCTAAGCAGACGTTGGTTTGAACAGAATCTTGAAAATTTTGAACGTGGGTTTAGATCGTGTTTGAAACAGGATTAGGTTGATTTGGAAAAAATGGGACTAGTGGGTTGAATTTGAAGTTTGAACTTTGAATTTTGAACTTAGATCGATTTTTGAAATAAAACAAAATTAATTGGGTCGTCGGTGATGTGGTCGAATAGTTTTGAGTTTTCAAAATTGAGGGTGGGTTTGAAACAAGTTAGGGGTAAGGTTAAGAAAGAAGACACTAACAATTGTTCCGATTATGAACATTTTAAATTTGAGTCGAGTCAGTTTGTTTGAGTTTCGTGTCGGGACAAGTGAAGTCGGGATTGAGTTGTAAGATCACGTTTTGCACCACTTTGTTGACTGATTTGGGTTGAATTTTGAAATTGAGTTAAAAATGGAATTGCCCTAGGGTTGTGTTTAGAGTGAAGTCGAATTTCCGTTGAATTTGAAGTAGAGACCTTGATGTGTGGATTGAGTTTGTCATTGGCTTGGAAATGGGGGCGGGATTTTTGAATTTAAATGAAACGAATTTGTTTTAACGTGGGACTGTGGCACTAAAAGTTACTCTAAGTTTTGTCTTTTGGGGATAGGAACCAAATTTTGGATTTTAATTAGAAGTGTGAAAACTCTACTTTGTTTTGAAAACGGGACAGGGTCTAGTTACGTAGGCTTGTTTTGAGAATTGTTTTTGCGTTGCTTTGATTGTTGTCAGTTCTTTGTATATTTCATCATTGTTCCTGTTATCGTTCCTGTTTATCATTGATTTCATTATTGCTCCTGTTGTTGTATTTGTTCACCTATCTATTTGTTTTGTTGTTTTGTTGTTTACTAATTTGTTTTGTTTTCATTTCAGGAGAGACTGCGCATCCGAGGATTTGGCAGTTCTTCTGACGTGCTTCAGTGGTACACGACCCTTCCTCCCTACTGTCGAGAGATAGTTGATGGAGCCAATTTTGGAGGGTTCATCAGAGTGCTGGAGGGGACCAGCAATGACAAGGGCATCCTTAATGCTTTGATCGAGAGGTGGTCGGACACCATTAATACTTTTGAACTACCGACATTTGAGGTGACTCTAACTATTCTTAATTTCTCTCTCATCATCGGGATTCAGGTAGGCGGCGAATCGATTCCTTATAACCATGATATCTGCCAAAGTCCTACGGCTCTCACCTACTTTCTTGGTCATGTGGCCCCGTCCATTGACAAGGGGAGCATCCTGTATACATGGCTGAAGAAGACTTTTTGCCATTTCGTCTGTACAGAGGCCCACCACTTCGAGTGGGTGGCGCGTGCATTCCTACTCTTCATGTTCGGGATAGCCTTATTCCCGAACATGGAGAACATGGTGCATCTCCACTACCTTGCTGTGATGATGGTGGTGGATCAGATTGGCATTTGTGACTCGAGGGAAGTTGCTTTGGCAAGCCTTTACGAATATATGAGTGTTACCACCTGGACTTCTGATCTGAACGTAGGTGCGTATTAGCGCATCTGGGAGGTACATCTCTGTTTCTTTGCCCTGCTTTTCATTTCCCATTTCCATACTTGCATATTTGTTTAATTGCGCTGATGCTTCTCTTGATTTTCTGCAGCTCTTGGCCTTCGAGTTCTTAAGCATGTGCCAATCGGTGAACTCTTGCAATGACCCACTTGTGATTTCCTGGGCACACCGATGGGTGAGACGTTATCAGCGTACAAAGCCTGGCGAGAAGGACATTGATGATGATCTTCACTTTCTAGACACTCTCATTCTCGATCGGGTACGTCATTCATGTTTCTGTTCATTCCCGCTTCTCATTTCCTGTATATACACTGCTTGCTGACGTGTTCCCTTCATCTTTAGGTTTGCTGGGATATCTGGGTCAGCATGGAAGACTAGGTCGGTGTTAACCTGATGCAGAGCAGAGAGGTTACTCGGACCTGTGTCTTACTCGATGGGCCATTCTGCATATAGTGGTACCTTAATGAGGGTGTGGTTCGGAAATCTTTGGGGTATGATCACTTTCGTTTCCTATGGATGCCTTCGGTAGGGATGCGTCAGACCGACACCCTCTGCACGACTGAGATTACCCACGCCATGGCAGGCGTTGCTGCTGCTACGCTGATCGAGGGTGAGGATCGTGGCTATACGGTCTTTGCCCGATAGAGGCTCATGCCTGTTATGGATGCCCGTGCCGTCGTGCAGGGTCCTCTTCCTAATGCTCCGGGTCCCGTTTACCCTAAGTTTCCATGGATAGTAGACACATACGTGGACGGGGACCTTCATCAGATCCATATCCCCGAACCGGCTGCCCAGGAGAGACTCCTTCCTCCCGGTGTGGAGCATGTACGTTTCTCTTCCCTTCTTTCCTTTCCATACTGCGCCTCATGCATTCTTATACTGCCTTTCAGTCCTAACTTATACTGATCCTCATATCTGAATGTAATGATTATGATATCTGACTGTACTGACATGATCTTTTTCTTTAACAGATGCGTCGGAAGTGGTGTAACCAGTGCATTCGCCTTATTTCTGGGATGAGGGTCCTAGTTCGCTATTGGGATGCTCCTTTCCGAGCTCAGGGTACGGAGCCTCCCACTCCCCGGGGTGGCCTTGCTGTGGTACTCAGTCTCTTATTGCTCACATTTACATTTCTGCATTTTTCCTTTCTTGCTCATATTTATCTACTTTAACTAATGTGGCTCTTTTCTTTTTTCAGTGTGGACGTGGCAGAGGGCCGATGACTCGGGGCGGTCGTACGACACCTGCTGCTCAAGTCACACCACCAGCGCGGACTTTTGCTTCCACTTTTGTTGCTGCTGATTCTACTGCTGCTACCTCTTCCGAAGCTGAGATTTCTAGAGCGGCGTAGACTGGTACTGGCATAGAGGAGGGGACGGGGTCGACGAGGTCGTCATTCAGGGAGTCTTCTCAAGATGGATACGTGGTCCAGAGGAAGAGGATCCGGCGTGAGTGACCTTGCTGACCTACCACATTGCTGATAACTTTATTTCCTTTCTTTTTGTTCATGGAGGCCTGCGTGCCTATTCTTTCTTGAGTCTGCGTGCCCGTTCAATACATTCTGATACTCTATTATGATCTCACTGATATACTGCTCTGGTCCACTCTTCTGGTACACTATTTCTACACACACTGCAGAAATACACGCTGATCGACATTAATACATTGTCTTTGACACACTACGCATATACTATGGTTGAGGCCTTCGGGCCTTGGGTTCTTTTTTTGGCCTGCGTGCCTTGACACACCTATACACATTACTTTGCTTATGATGGGTTGGGCTTTCGTGCCTTTTGATTTACACTTTTGACTTATCATGGACGCTTAGACTCTTTTATGACAGGAAAAGTACTTCTGAATGCTTAGACTTTGATTATCACGATACATGGTTAATGAGTTGTAGTCTTCTTATATAAACTACTTTTCCTTGTTGCGAGTTATTTATAAGTCGTCGATGACGATATGGGCACATTGACAAAATGGGGAAGTGCTGTCAAATTTTCTACATAAAAAGGTAGCAGCCGTGAGTTTTGAACTCGCAATCGTGGATTTTAAAGATGGTGGCCTAAACTTTCATGAAGGAAAGTTCAGGGCCTGAAATTTTGAACATCATGGCCGTGGGATTTGAGGAGGAAACATGGCGACCGTAAGATATGAATGCGATGGCAGTGGAAAAAAGATGGCGACCGTGAGAAAATCTTTTGGCGCGAAACTTTGGGCAGATTTTGTGGTTCCCTCCACTTCTTGTTCTATAAAAAAGTGCTACTATTCTAAACTCCACCATTCTGGATATCCTACACTTTCTTTGCATTCTTTATGGCCCACTCTTACCACAACTCTCTGTTGGCTTGGATGAGTGACTTTTCTCTGGTTAAGCGTAAAAACTTCTTCAACTTAGGCCTAGATTCACTATTCTTTCTGCGAACCATAAGGGTCAATTGGCATTTTTTACGAGGAGCAGCTCAACTGTGGGACCCCGAGGTACATTTCTTTTGTTTCGGTGTCGAGGAACTATGTTTGACGGTAGAGGACTTTTTGGCCATTCTGGTGATTTTGGCTCGATAAGATGTCATAGTTCCTACGCCTTTCTCGAGTCCTAGGAACAGGTTGATGCAGCTTTGTGGTTATTCCAAGTGTGAGGCTTCTCTCATTACCTACGACGGGTTCCTCAATGTGGCACAGATCATAGATCGCTTCGGACCTTGGGGATTTCTTGGTGACTTGTCTATTCAGCTTCAACATCAGTATGTTCTTTGTATTTGTCTTCTATCTCATTTTCTCTTGGGACGTTCGGACGGGTGGGACAGCTCTTCCTTAGTGGTTGTGGCTTGTAAGATCTATAAGGGCTGAGATGCTGTCCCGTTAATCCTCACCGAGACACTCTTTGGGCTTGATACGGTCCACACTGAGGGTGCCCCTTACTTAATGAGCAGTGCTTTCATGCTGCAGGTAGTCTCTTAACTCTTCTTTTTCTGTATTTCTCTAGACTTTTTTCTTCATTCTCTCAGATTTTTTCACTCAACTCTCCTTTTTTATTATTCTTTTAGATTTTTCCGCTTAGATCTCCTTTTTCATTTTTCTCTCAATATTTTCTGCCCAGCTCTCCTTTTCTATGTTTCTCTCAAATTTGGCTGTTAGAGAAGGTGAATCTGCTGGAGAAGTCCGTGTTTGACAGTTACAACGTGAAATCCTTCACTCATCGTTAGGTTTATCGTATTTACTCCGCCAAGGCTACTTGGCAGGATTACCTAAGTTCTCTGATCGGGGAGAACGTCTCTTGACTATGCTCCGGCTGAAGATATCTTCCATGACTACTGCAACTATGGATCACTCGGGGGTTCTATTGGTCGGCTTGAAGCTCGCCACTTTCTATCTTCCTTATAGCATCATTCGTCAGTTCAGACATACTCAAATCCATTCCGAGGTTGCTGCGAATCATCTGTACAGTTCTCCTCATCGAACCCCTTTCTTGGGTTAGTAACAGTGGGCCTAATCTTCTCGACTAAGGGCATCGATTGGTAGGGATTTTGACTGTGGGCTTTCTGAGAGTTACAAGGCTTAGCTGCAACCGGAGGTATAACACTGGGTAGGATATGGAGGAGATATAAAGAGAAGAAGGATTTTATCTTAATTTGGTATGTTCTGGTACCTTACTTGTTCCTTTTTTTTTATTTTCTTAGGATGAGAACTTGCGAGCCTTTTCTGCTTTTGAAAATTGTATTGGTAAAACTCATTAATGAAAGTTTATCCACTTCTGGTTTATGGTGACTGTTATTTAGATTCTCGTTCTTGCAATATAACCATTTTCTTAGAAAAACTTAAAACTAGTTTTTACATTAATCCTATTACTTGAAACATGGTTACAAAGGGGGAATTTCAAATAAAGGTTTGGGCTAAACTTCTGACAGAAGCTACTTACGTATCCCAAAAAAAGAAAATCAGGCCATAAAGTAGTTCGAGACTTGGGTTACACTCGAGTATTGGCGCTCTTCTTTTGCAGGCTCTCCATCAGGGGTATAACTTTTTAAGCTGGTCTGAGTTGATGGGTGTTGAGAAAATATTTTCATCCAGATCGATAAGGATGGCAGCGCCTCCTAACATCAAGCTTTTGATGAGATAGGGTCCGACCCAATTGGGTTTGAAATTACCCACTGGATCAAAAATTGGAGCTCTGATCTCTTTGAGAACTAAGTCACATTCCTTTAATTTTTGAGACTTAACATTCTTGTTGAATGCCCGAGCTATTCTCCTATGATATCCTTGAACGTGAAACAATGCTCTGAGTCTTTTTTCATCAATCAAAAGCAACTCTTCAAATCTATCCCTTTGCCGTTCTGACACGGGAATGTCACTTTTGGCTATTATTCTTAGAGACGAGATTTCCACTTCTATAGGTAGAACTGCCTCCATTCCGTAAACTAAAGCATACGGTATTGCCTCAGTAGAAGTTCTGATTGATGTCTGGTATCCCCAGAGCACAAATAGAAACTTTTTTGACCAATCTTTGCTTCCCTTTATCTTTTTCTATGGAATCTTTTTCACATTCTTATTTGCAGCTTCCATGGCTCCATTAGTTTGTGGTTTGTACGACGAAGATTTGTGGCTGACAATCCAATACTCCTCTGAAAGGTTTAAAACTTCTCCTTGAATGTGAGAGCCGTTGTCGAAAATTATCTCATGTGGGACTCCGTACCGACAGATTAGATTTTTCTTGATGAATCTAGCTATTTGGAAGGTCTTTAGGATTGAGTAAGAGGCAGCTTTGACCCACTTCGTGAAGTATTTAATTGCTACGAGAATAAACTCATACCCATTTGATGCCTTGGGTGTAACCTTTCCTATCACGTCGATTCTCCAAACCGAGAATGGCCATGGCGAGGTCATATTATAAAGCTGAGATGGCGGTACATGTAGAAGGTTTGCGTAGATTTGGCATTTTTGGCAGCTCCGGATGAACTGGTGGCAGTCCATTTCCATTGTCATCCAAAAATACCCTTAGCACAGGATCTTCTTAGCCAGCATCATCCTACTCATGTGAGGTCCACAAACTCCTCTATGAACCTCTCTCATCAATTCGTGTCCTTCTTCTGTGTCACCACAAAGCTTATTAACTCTCAGATATCCTTTTTTGTACAATTTTCCTCCATAGATTACAAACTGTGCGACGAGTCATCCGATAGCTCTATAATCCTTTTTACATGCTCGGTTAGGACATTTTACCTTTTTAATGAAATGTCAAATGTCGTGATACCATGGTAGCCCGTCATTGGCTTCTTAGGTAGCAGCAATGTTGCTGATTGCAGGCGTTTTCCTCTGTTGAATTTTCAAAGACTTCATCCTTATCTCGGGTGGTATATCTATTGTTGACGTTAGAGTAGCCAAGGTGTCGACGAACTTATTCTGTAGTCTCGAGACGTGAGTGAACACTATAATATCAAAACAGGGGATCATCAACTCAAGTTCTCGGTAATACTGGATCAACTTTTATTCTTTAATCTTTCATTCTCCTTTTGCTTTGGAGATGACCAAAGCTGAGTCTCTTATAACTTCTAACTTTGTTGCCCCTAGTTCCAAGGCGGCTTCCATTCTGGCTAAGCAAGCTTCATACTCGGCTTTATTGTTAGTGACCTCAAAACTCAACTTAAAAGCCAAAGGGATATGAAAATCAGCGGGAGTGATGAGGAGTATCCTTATCCCATACACGTACTAGTTTGAGGCTCCATCGAAATGGAGGATCCACAGATCCTTCTCAATTTTCAACACTTGCTCATCGGGAAACTCAAACTCCCGTTCTTCATCTCCTTCAATAGAATGGTTGGCCAAAAATTCTACGATGGCTCACCCTTATACGGATTTTCTTGTGACATACTGCAAGTCAAATTTAGCCAGCATGAGCAACCAACGAGCCAACTTTTCTGTCAATGCTGGCTTCTCGAAAAGGTATTTGAGTGGGTCCATCCTTAATATTATAACAACCTGGTGTGCTAACATATAATGTCGTAACTTCCTAGATGCCCAAACGAGCACCCAACAAGTTTTCTCTAAAGGTGAATACCGTTGTTCGAATTCGGTCATCTTCTTACTCAAGTAATAGATAGCTCTTTTTACCTTGGGTTCGTTTTCTTGTGCAAGTATACACCCCATTGCCAAATCAGTTATTGATGGGTATAGTATCAGAGGATTGTCAAGTTCTGGTGGAGACAAAATTGAAGGATTTTGCAGATAGTTTTGTATGGCATCCAAGGCGTCTTGACATTGCTGATCCCACTAAAATCAGTCCCTTTCTTTAAAATTCAGAATAGAGGTTCACAGGTAGTGGCCAGTTTAGCGATAAATCGGCCGATGAACTAAATTTTTCCTAAGAAACTCCTTACGCCCTTCGCAGTCCTTGGAGAAAGCATTTTGAGGATAGCTTTGATCTTTGACGGGTCCACCTCTATGCCTTGTTATGTGATCATAAATCTGAGCATCTTCCCCGTTGTAACTCCATAGGCACACTTCTTTGGGTTCAAGCGCATTCTGCACTTTCTGATCTGCTCGAAGAACTTCCTTAGTGTGATGACGTACCCTTATCAATTTTTAGACTTCACAATCATGTCATCCACATATACCTCTACTTCCTTGTGTATCATGTTATGCAGTAATGTGGTTACAGCCCATTGGTAGGTTGCTCCTACGTTTTTCAATCCGAACGGCATAACCCTATAGCATTAGGTGCCCCAAGGCATCGTGAAAATAGTCATCTCTCGGTCTTCCAGCGCCATCAAAATCTAATTATATTCTAAAAATCCATTCATGAAAGATAAGAGCGCATTTTTGACGATGTTGTCTACTAATACGTCTATGTGGGGGATAGAGAAGTCTTCCTTAGGACTAGCCCTATTGAGATCTCTGAAGTCGACATATACTCGAATCTTTTCATCTTTTTTTGGTACTGGATCGAAGTTAGCAACCAATTTCGGATGCTCTGTAACCATAAGAAATCTAACATCTATCTGTTTGGTAACCTCATCTCCTTGATCTTAAGTGCCCAATCTGGCCTGATCCTTCTGAGGTTCTGCTTTACAGGTTTGGCATCAGGGTAAAGAGGGGTACGATGTCAGGGTCTATGTTGAGCATATATTTTCGTAAGACCACACAAAAATATCTTTAAATTTTTTTAATAAAAAGATTAATTGTTCACGTTTCTCTAAAAATAGCGTAGAACCAACCTGAACCATTTGTGGATCTTTTTCATTATTAAGATTTATTAAAATAATTTCTTCAATTATAGGTTTAGCTCGCATTTGTTCTTCTTTTTCGATTAAAAATTTTAATTGTTGGGAGATATCCTCATCGAATTCATTAAAATCTTCGTAATCAAGACAAAATATTTGAAATACAACAACTTAAGCAAAATTTGGTTTCATTTCATTGATATCAAGAGGGGTTATAACCTTAAACTCAAGACAAAAGGGCCTTACGATGCCAATAGACGCATTCCTGGTTGACTCATTCTTATAAACATTGTTCACAAACTCGGTAAAAATAAGTTCAATAGACTCGAAGTCTAACTCACTTGTTACATCATGCATAATAAAAGACTCAAAAGACTGAATCTTTTTTATTTTAACAGCATCCATGATAAGTGTAGTGTAATCCACCGGCGCGTCAGCTTCCATCATCAGCATGTCATTGTCTTCATCATTGCCTATACGCACTTGGGCCATCTTTTCATTGAAGAAAGAACTCATATCTCCTTCCTCGCTATGAACCATCCAATCTGTCGGTACTTTCTCAGTGAATACCATCTGTCATATTTCTGCTTCTTCCTCACCATCAGACAACAGATGGCCAAAAAAGTTCTTCAGCCTCGGCAACTTTTATTTAGTCTTCTCCTCTATCCACGATTCGAAAAATTCATAAAAAGGGAAGTCATCCCCTTTCTTGACAAAACGACCATTTAACGTTGGCCCGTATTTTTCCATCTTTGGCTCTTCCATTTCTGACTTGTACCCCAGTCCGCATCCATGACGATTGTGATTCACGGGGATTGGTTCCGAAATCCATTGCAAGTGCTTCCCTAGTCTCTTTTTTGGAAAATAAGACATTGCCTTCATAATTGCTACAACCTTCGGGTTCACATAGTTTTTCTCCTCGCTCACCAGAACTTGGATAGGCTTAGTCTCGTCAAAGTCGAACCCATTTAGAAGGAGGTCCTTTTCCCTATGCTGAATCTCAAGTAGCGGGGTAGTGTCATTGATCGGGGTTAACAAGCTAGTTTTGCCTGAAATAGTGACAGTTACTCCTTTCCTGATTAGCTTCTCCATTTGGTGTAAGGTTGACGGAACTGTTATGGTTGGTATACAAAAAATCAAATTTTTAGTATTTAATTTTATTTTAATAAAATTAATTTCTTATTTTATGAGAATCTTTATGAGCAATTTATGTGTATTATTTTTTTAATATTATGCATGGATGTCCGATATTCTGTATAGTATTTAATCTGGTGTGTAGAGTACGGCTTACACACAGAAGATCAAATTTTAGGTTCTTACAAAATATAAATTTTATATTTACAGTTTAGATAGAAATGGACACACTATCGGTACGACTGTAGCATAAGTTTTAGTAGACCTATTTTAGTTACGAGGAACAGATAATAGTGTCTTCTATTGTTCCAACTCTCTGTGTTAGTACACTTTGTGTGTATTGAACGAGATATTTGGGGTAATTAATTTTGTGCTGACTATAAAAATTAATTCACACTCAATGTTATTATGAATAGTGCTTATCCTCTTAATCCTAAAATAATTATTGATTTGCATATATTTGAATTCATTGGAGGGTGCGATCTTATATGGATTTATATTCTCGGTGAGTTGGATGGCGGTATTATTTATATGGCAAATATTAATTATTGACAGAATCTACGCCCTGAAGGATCAGGATTGATGATGCCCCCTTAAAGAAGCTTATAAGTTTTAACCGGACCAAATCCTGTAAGTGGATTTGATTATCCGGCGGTCAAATAAGTTAAGCGAAAAGGTTAAGAAATATCAAGATGTCAATTAATTTGAATTGTCAGTAATTAAATTTAATTGGCGAGTATCAGGAATCATAACGTGGGGGGAAATGGTAAGCATTTAATAACAAGAGCTCAATACTATCTGGTCTTGAGATTATGGGTCAGAGTGCAATTATAGTTCTTTAGTGGTGTGAACTGTAATTTAGTGTTTTATGAAAATTACAAAAATCGCTGCTAGTTTTCCATAATTACAGATACCGCTATGAGGTTTGCTTAATTGTGAAAATCGCTGATACGTGTTTGTGTTTCACTAGAAGTCTTACTCATAATTACTCCATAGGTCCTTGCTATAGCCCTATAAATATGTGAGTAGGCTGAACCAATTTTATAATTTGTCTTCTAAGACTAAAGCTGTTCTGGTCCGGTCGGTACGAGTTTTCAGAGGATTATAGTCCACACTATATCCGGGAATCGAATAAGGGAATACAGTAAAAGATCTGACAGGAACTTCAACTCGAATTCAAATCGTAGTTAAAGATTTGACCGGTATAAAGGTATTCTTCTAAATTAAGTTCAGATGCACGGGTTTTATTTTGATCGTTCGTCATTAAAAGTTTTATCTGGAGTCCGTTTTGGCGATTGCCCCTCCAGTTAAATTTTTTTTTCCAGATAATCATTTTCAAAAATGAAGATCTTGGCAATCTTGCCTCCAACAAGAACTGCTCTAACTATTGGATTATGTAGCTACGGTCTTCCCAACGAAAGATTAAATGAGGCTGGCACATCGAGAACATGAAATTTCACCTCACTTTTCAATGCCCATACTATCACGATGAAGGCCACTAATCCCATTACGTCTCTTCTTGTGTTATCGTATGCACGTACTCCTTGCGCACACAGTTTGAAGTCTTGCATGTTTAGTCCCAAACAGTAAGCAGTTTGTAGTGGGCATATGTTGAGAGATGGACCGTTGTCAACTAAGATGACCGACACCCATTTTCCCAAATACTGGACGGTTAAGTGCAACGGTTGGTTGTAAGACGGTCCCTCGATTGGAAACTCTTTGTCACTAAAGGCGATAACATTGGTCTACTTCTCGGGCATAAGCATTCCGGCCAACTGATCGAAAGATATGTCGATTGGGATGTTCACACTGTTCAAAGCTTTCAAGATGACTTGTCGGTGCTTATGGAACGCCACAAATAACCCACAAATGCTCACATTGGCTTGTGTATTATTAAGTTTCTTCAAGACTACGTCATCTTCTTCATTGTTCTGCTTCTCTGTTTGCTTCCTTAGCTTTTCCATTCCCCTACTTGATTGTCCCTTCTCTAGATGTGCAGGCATAAAATGCCTTTCGATCCTTGCCTGATGCTCTATTTGCTCTTTGGGTTCCCATAGTGGTTGAAACTAGTCAACCACTTCTCGAATCTCGACTACCGAACATCCTTTCTCTCTAAAGGCCGAAAAATCATCTGCGCTAACTTTCTCTCCATTGACTCCTTCATCTCCCCAGAAATCTTCCTCAATTCCCATCACGTTTCGCAAAAACCAATTATATTCTTCGTCGATGTCGGTTTCTTATTCAAAGAGTTATGGTAGTGATATCTCATCACACGGATCTTCATAATTGTATAGTGAGGGAGGGCCCCAAGGTTCCTATAGGCCTCCATGGTCATATAGTTCTTCGAAAATCGGGTGCCATTCCGGCACATCCACTCGTTCATCATATTCTATGTCTATGAATTCTTGCTTTATCTCTTCTAATTCCCACATGTCGTTCTCTTCTTGGTACTCTATTTCGAGAGAGCATAAGACTGGCTCCTAGGGTAGAGGTGCTCTCGATTTTGGCTCATGGAGATGAACAATGTATACGGAAGGGTCAAACACAAAACTTGCGGTTCCCAACAAATTCACATGTGGTGAATTCTCTTCCTTCTCTTCTTGCTTTTTCTCCTCGATTTTTGTACCAACTGGTAGATCTTCTTCCTGCTTACTTTCACTGCCAACCTCTTTTTCCTTTGGGGGTTCTCCTATCTTTGATACTATCCTCCTTGTCTCTTCTATTCTAAAACTCGAGTTAGCTTCTCCATATCAAGCTGTCCTTTAGTGCCAAGCTGTACCGTTGCTCAAAATAGTCAAGACATGCCATTTAGTGTTGATCCCTGCTTCTTCGAACTCATCTAATGCCTCAAGACGGGTCAGATCCTCCAAAAAATGCTTGATTTCTTCATCGTCCTCGTCATCACCATTGACAGGGGAAAGAACTTTTTCTTCACGGATGATAAAGATCGGGAAGTTATCAAAACCATCATCGATCAAATCCTAAATAAGGTTGTTAATCAACAATACCTTCTGCCTAGATGGCAAATCTGCAACCGATTTTAGTTCTGTTGTGGAGACTATGAATTTTGTGGGATCAAAACCTTCTGACCCTTTTTTAACGGCATTCACATTTTACTGGTTTGCATGATTCAACAGACGGTTGGTGGTAACATTTGGTTTATGAACGGCAGTCGGTGGAGAAATCACCCTGTTGTCTATCAAGTCTTGAATCTCATGTCGAAACCTCATGCAATTGTTGGTTAAATGACTGTGCCCCTGGTGGAAGGCGTAGTACTATGTAAGATTATATTTGAGCGGTAAAGAATTTGAAGGCAGGGTCGACTCCAAAGGCTTTAGAAGCCCCCCCTCAATCAACCAGCTCAAGATGGACGCTAAAGGTATAATAAGTTGGGTGAAAGTTCTCTTTTGGTTTCGGGGTTGATTTTGGGTAGGTGGTTGGACAGATGGGCTAGCTTGATTTGGGTTGGAATTCTGCAGGTTCACTTCATTGTTTCGATTCACGGCATTGGTAGCATTGATCGGATTATTGGCATACAACTTTCGAACCGTTCTTTGACTCTATTCTCCCTTCTTGATATCCTAAAACTGTAGTGCATCCTCTATCTGTATCCCAACATCAAAAACTTGCTCTAATGTCATCAACGGCTTTGTGATTAGATATTTACAAAACTGCAGCTACAAATTCTTCACTACCATTCTCACTTGCTCCTTTTCAGTGGGTCGTTTGTCATTTTTGCTACTTTAGCCCTCCATCAAGTCAGAAACTCAACGAAAGAATCTTTAGCCTCCTAGCGGGTAGTCTCAAGTTCCTGAGCGGTGACATCGAGTTGGATGTTGTAGTTATAGTGGTTAACAAATGTAGTAGCAATGTCTTCCCATGTTTTTGTCTTTGCAACATCCAAAGACAAAAATAATTTTTGAGCAACTCCCGACAAGGACCGCTGGAAGAGTTGAGCTTTCAACTGATAACCGATCTCCATTGGCGATAGAGTTCCCACATACATCTTTAGATGGATCCTCGAATCCTTGGTCCCATCAAATTTCTCCATGTCAGCCATTTTGAACTTCTCGGGAAGCTTAGTATCGGGGAACAAACAGAGTCCCTCGACATCCATAATTTAATCCTCAATTCCTCGGGCTTTTCTCAAAATCTTGTCTAATTTGTCAACCTTATTAGACAAGATCAATTCCTTCGTGGCTAGAATTTTTGAGATTTTCGGCCGAACGGGCTGTGTACCTGCTGGTTGGGCTCCATCGAGTCCCACATTATATTCCCAGATATTATTTGCTATTCCATCCTCTTGGTCGTTTGGAACAATTACACTAGGGTTTGCAGCCTGGGTCTATAAAGCCTGGATCTGAGCCTGACACTGAGTCTAGATCCTAGGCTGATGCTGACTCCCTCAATAGTTCGTCGCAATTCCAAAATTACCTTCATCATATCTTCCATAGTCAATTCCGAGTCTGCCATCAGTAATCTCAATTGATCTACATGTATGAGTCTTTCACTAGGAGATCAGGCCCAAGTGCGTATTGGTTCTTCTCTACTCAGAGCTATTATCTCGGGTCTCTGAACTGAAAGAGCTTATAAAAACCGAAAGACTCGTTAGTTAGGCCTAATCTCGAAACAACTCACTCTCGATGACGGATCGGGAGGATGAAAACTAATCTTAAAGGGGGTGTTAACTATGCAAACAAAAGCAACCATAAAAGAAAAAAAAATAAAACACTAGAAGATTTATTGATCCTAAAAGAAGGAGTTTTAAGAAACTATATGCACATGAAGATGTTAGTAGGTTTTTACTCAGTGTACCTTCTGAATAGAGTCAAGAATATATTTTCTATGCTAGGAATGGTGCAAGGCATGGTTAAACGGTATGCAATAACTCTTTTTGGCACATCTATGGAAGCATATGGCCAAAATGCTTGCTGGCTTCCTCGACATTGTCCTAAGAAAGTAAACTAACTGGGATATCTGGTAGGCAGAGTGGGGGTTTGAGAACCAAGCACACAAATATATAAATGCAAATGTGAATACTGATAAAAAGTTTACAATAAGAACCATTGACATTTCAAGTTAAGCTCTCTTGTAGTTTTTTTTGAAAAACCAGTCCCTACTGGAGTCGCTAGAGTATGTGCGGGCGTTTTTCGTCTCACGGGATGCACTGGATATTTATTATTTTTAGAAAAATATTATTTTCTTTTCAAATTAAGAAAATTCAAGATATTTGAGCATCCTTTTAAGAAAAATGGAGTCGCCACTTAATTTTTGAGAAAAATCAAGGAAAACAAAAAAAAGGCTACGAGTCTTTTAAAAAAAAACATAACTAGAGAAAAAGAGGGTTCGGGGGTTAAGGTATGAAAAGAAAAGGTGTTGGCCTCTACTTTGTCAATATTGGTTCTTGTTGCAAACTTTTTAAAAGTAACATATATAAAACGTGAGGTTAAAAAGAGTTCAAACAAAAGCAAGCAACGAAATAAAATCTTAACTATGATTCATAGGGTTATGCAATTTGGTTGTTATTTCTAAATATGCCGCACGCGTCATTTGAGCAAAGTGAAACGAAAAACATGTGAATAAGCGATAAAGTGAACAAATGGGGAACTAAGGGTCATGCAACAATGTTTTTGCCTCTAACATGCTTCGAAAAAGCTATATAAAATAAACAGAGAAGACTCAAGCCCTATTTTAAGCTACTCGACATATAAAAACTCACGACCGTAGCAACAAATGTTGCGGCCGTGACAAAATAAGTCACAAAACATGCGGCCATGACAAATATAAGGTTATTGCGAAGAATAGAATGAAAATTTCACTGCCGTGACAAATAAAAGTCGCGGCCACAACAAATGTTGCGGCCGTGACAAAATAAGTCACAAAACATGCGGCCACGACATATATAAGGTTATTGCGAAGAATAGAATGAAATTTTCACGGCCGTGACAAATAAAAGTCGCGGCCAGGGATTTAAGGGGTCCAAACAAGGTATAAACATTGCATTACGCTTAAAACATGCTGAAATAGATAGGATATACAGGACAGAGACCATAACTCATTTGTTTTGGGTTAGATCTACTATCCTTCATCTTTTATGCGAAGAATAACTCAAAATAGAACGTACAAAATAGCAAAAATGAATAATAGAGTACATAAACACACTTTTCATGTCACTGGCCTCATAAAACCTCACAGCCGTAGCAAGATCATATGGCGGCCGTAACAAAGATGGAGATAAAACATACGGCCGTTATAAACTAACTGGCGGTCGTTACTGTGAGGTTTACAAAACACCCGGCAGTGGCATTGAAAGGTTGCGGCGGTCATGTTTTTATAACCACAGAAGATGCAGAAATGAAAGTGTATAGAATGGAGACCACAACCAACTTGATTTAGGCCAGACCTACCATTTATTAACCCAACAGGAATATAAACTAAGGTACAGAAAAGAGAAAATGCTAAGCAAGATAATAAAACATGAGCAAATCTCGAAATAAATGAATATTATAGGGTTTTGAAAGAGGTTTTTGTGTTTTTGGCCTTGAACTAAACATTACGGCCGTGGCAATAGAATGTTGCGGCCTTGAGTAAAGAAGGAAAAAATATACAAGTAAGAAACATACAGTCGTGACTGTAGGCTTAACTAGCGGTCGTGACATTAGAAGATCGCGGCCTTCATGTTTCAGAACCTCAAAAAGTTTTTTAAGTGCTCAGTGTACTCGTGAGCGTCGAAACAAAATAGAAACGACTGTAAACATAAGAAACAAAGAACTATGAATTCACCGTTTATGATGAAAACTTAAGGGAACCAATGATTGCATTGAAATAAATGGTAAATAGACAACAAAATAATGGAAACCTTATCCACGACGCCCTCAGGAATGAAAATGAGGGCTTATAAAAGAGTCGTGGTTCCTAAGGTTACTTCGTGTGAACATTCACCTCGAATGACCCCTCGGGGGTGAGAATGGACTATCTCCAAGCTAATACGAGCTTCAACGACCCCTCTAATGCAAGCAAGAACACGAACAAGGCTCGAAAAGCATATAATGGATCAGAGAATATCAGGTGGAGTAGTATTTGGGTAGAGTCTTGGTATCCATGTCTTTTCTCTCTTCAGTTCTGCTTGAAAATGTCGCATATTTATAGGCAATGGGAGCAACACAGACCCCATTTGGAATGTTTCCATCTGTCTAAAAAGGGGTAATAGTGACGGCTGCTACCTTTTTCCTTTCCACAGTGATGATCGCTACCTTTATGATGATGAAAAGGACAGTCGCGATTTTCAAAAGTCACTGCTAGGATAAATAGATGCGTCCATGACAAAGGAAGTCACGGCCTGGTTTAGGGTTTGCAAAAAGGTCACGGCTGTGACATAAAAAGTCACGATCTAGACATTGTTTGGTGTTTTTCTTGGGTTTTGAGTTATATTCGTGATTTTTCTTGCTTAAGAGTATTTTTGAGCATGATTCTCATACTTTCGTCATTGGAGCACATTCGAGATGATGCCTAAGATTCATCTTGATCAGATTGGGGTGTCTACAGTTGCCCTCATTTGACAGAGCTTGTAACAACTCGTGGTGCAAGTAAATGTTAAAGCTCCAGAGATGAACTGATTGAACAAACCGCCAATCTTAGGTACAAACAAAACATGTAAAAAAGCGTGGTTGAACCCAAATTTTCATCGAGCTTCCTACGTACCCTATTGCAAAGGATCAGACCGATCATAGTTCGTGAGGCAATGCATATGAAGCAAACAAGCTAATCATGATGCATGGTAGGTATAGTAAGATGCAAACAGGTGCAATGTAAGAAAGTTTAAGGTCACAACATGGATCGAAGAATCAAAGATTATTTTTAGGTGTTGAAAAGACCGATGAGTCAGTCTAAGGTCATGAGGAGAACCAATGAGTCAGTTTAAGGTCATGAGGAGGACTGAACATTGGTCAATTTGACGTCATAAATGGATTGACGAGTCAGTTTAAGATTATGAAGAGAACCGAAAGGCCAGTTTAAGGTCGTGAGGAGGACCAGATCCTTACATGGGGCAATTTTTAGGTTATACAAGGACCAGTGAGTCAGTTTAAGGTCATGAGGAGAACCGAACATTTAAAGGGGCATTTTAAGGTCATGCGGGGACCGATTAGTCAGTTTAAGGTTATGAGGAGAACCGAAAATGCTTAGAGTAATTTTAGGTCGTGACGAGGACCGACAAATCAGTTTAAGGTCATGAGGAGGACCGAAGGAGCAAACTCCCTATGTGCTTATGTATTGTTTATGCATGTTATATTCTTATAAGAACTACAAGTTACGTGTTTTTGCTTTGAAAATCAAGGAAATTGTAGTTACAAACAAGTACCCTTAGGATTTGAATTGTTAATTTCTCAAACTATAACATCTTAAGAATTCGAACTCAAATTTTGTGTACCCAATATTAATGAAATCAAAACGACAAACATGAAATAAAAGTCATAAGTCTAAATATGTAATTCTTCCATAAACAACACCTAGCATCTAGAAAATGTTTAGTCGTGAGATTCGCAAGAAGTCGGAAGGAGGATTAACATTGGACAATGACTCTACAACCGTATCAAGGGACTTGGAAGATGGAGCTAGACGCCGCCATCAATGTCGACTCAACCAACGTATCAATTGCCTTGAAAAAAATAATGGTATCAGGAAGGATTCGAATAAAGACCAATCGACCACTAGACTTAGTGTACCAAGATAGCTTTTTGGCTTAAATTGGTTTTAAGTAAAAAGCTTATTAAAACCAAGTTACCAAATGGGACCTTTATAAATTACTAGTGATGTCATTGTGCTCCACAATAATTTAT
The DNA here is from genome assembly GCA_034768845.1 of Heliamphora exappendiculata. NCBI lineage: Eukaryota > Viridiplantae > Streptophyta > Magnoliopsida > Ericales > Sarraceniaceae > Heliamphora > Heliamphora exappendiculata. Next base: position 6,035 of record JAOTRH010379624.1, on the reverse strand, counting down.
TCTTATTGTGTAATTTTGTGTTTAACATTATTAATGTGTAATTTAATATATTTTATTTTTGACATTCAATTATATTAAATTCGTGTAAACTGTGAGCATAAGAACAATTGTCTTAAGTTTCTTTCATTATGTATTGATGTTTTTGTACAATTTAATTGTTCAAATAGTAAGTGAATTACTGGATCTCTTCCTTTTTTTTAATAATTGACTTTGCATTTAATTTTAAAGAAAAAAGTTGCTTTCTTGAGATAAGTTTTTATTTCTTTTTTTTGTTTTGTAAATTTTTAACGTGCTTGACATTAGCTAATGATATGAAAACTTTGAAAAATACAAAAATTAATATTGATAAGCACCATCGAATTTTCAAAAAAAAAAATTCTTTTTAGATGTGTCATACAGTGACTAAGTATGTTTTTTTGAGAACTTCTAAAAGCACACGAATATCTTTGAATACACTTTTGAATCTTTAAATATATAAATAATTATGCATTATGTACAAATATATTAATTTTTTATAATTTCTTTTTTAGCAAAGTTGAGTGAGTGTTTAGAGATTTTCGTCTTCTACAAAGCAAATAAGGCCCAAGTTAGAAGTTCAAAATGTTGGTCAAAATGGATTGAAAACAAATAAAAATTCAACACTATACTGTTACAAATAAACAGAAACTGAAATTAAAGAGTTGTAAATAAATTCTTACAAACAATTGCAAAAATCAAAAAATTGTAGATGATCGATGCTAGTGTCGGGCGCTAATGGGCTTTATGGACGTCAATCTTCTAGGATACAACGATCAACACTCGGAGAAAAAGTACTCCAATCTTCGGGTACGACGAACCAATAAGTGATTTGTACTATTCGCCTATTAGAATTTGAACACACTTTGTATGCAATGTAGAAAGAAAATAGGATGCCAAATTCGTGCATGAGGATGTGTTTTTATAGCCACTGAGGTAACTTTTCACAAAATTCACTGTTCCTGTTCAGAATAAGTGCAACTGTTCGTCGTCAGTGCTTAAGTGCTTCGCGAGCGCTCTATTCTGGAGTTCAGGGGGGCCTCTGGCGCTCGAGCGCTCAACACTGGAAGGGGTGTTCGAGCGCTCCGAGAGCGCACTATTCTGGTCTTGTTTCTGCACATGGGCGCTCGAGCGCTCCATGAGCGCCTCGCGAGCGCTCCATTCTGAAAATTTGACCGTTGGGCTTTTGACCCGTTGGGTTAACGGTAACGAATTTTAAATTTGAATTTCAAAATTTTTATTTAAATAAAAATTTAAATAAATTTTCTCCAAAAATATATAAGTTACTAGGTTGACCCACGACCCACAACCCGAGCTCGGCCCGGCCGGACGACGGTGGCGTGCGTGTGAAATAGGTTGAACCCACCGTTAAATAGGTCCTCTCCCGTCCACAAAACTGAATACCCAATGGACCCTCCCCTTAGTCCAACTCTAGCCAATGCCAGCCACCACGCTACCGCCGATGACGCTATCGATCACTGTAGTCGCTGCTAGGGGTGTGCGTGGATTGATGAGTCTGAATTGAGTAAAAATTCATTAACTAAATCATTTATGGCGGTATAAAAAATTTTAATTTACCGCCGAATCATCCACTTTATAAAATCGACGGATTAGTTATTTTTTTGGGGCGATTTTGCAATGACGGGTTGAGCGAATTAGTGGTTTAAAAATTAAATAAACTATTGAAATTCTAAAATTTATTGTTTAAGTGGGTTATCAAAGAAACCCACAACCCCGCTGCCACAGTTCAAATTTTAACAATATTTAAAATAAATTGTTTGCACAAGGTAAACAAATGACATGGTAAAATAAATATTTAACAACATTTAAATGAATAGTTTAAATCAATAAACAGCAATATTTAGATGAACAGTTTAAAGAAATCTACAACCTACGCTGTCACAGTTTAAAAATTAAATGAACATTATTGCAATATTTTACTGGTTTTTTTGTGTTTTGACTGTTTTGTTTTCAAGAAGGTGCTAGGATTAAAATTTTAAAACTAAAAAACATGTGTGGTGCGGGTCGGTTGCCAGGCAAGTTGGATGATTTGAAATCGACTCACCAACCAACCTGCTGAATTTCATCCACAACCCGCCCAACCCACCATTCTCTTCTTTTTAAATTTTCTTGGGTCGGTGTGGAGTGGATGGATACGGGGCAGTTAAACGGGTTGGACGGGTTGTTGAACAGCCCCAGTTGCTGCTATTAACCACTGTTTTTCTCTCTCTCTCTCTCTCTCTCTCTCTCTCTCTCTCTCTCCCGTTTTCACCTTCTCTCTCCTCCTCCACACCACGACACCATTTCGGCCACCACGACCACCACCAGCGCCACCACTCACCACCTCCAGGACCACCATCGACTACCTTGAACTAGTTTAAACTACTGCAAACACCCACAGCCGTGACCACTTTAAGGGATTATTATTTTCATAAACTGTACCCACACAACCACCACTGTGCACACCATTATTTCTCGATCGACAACGTTTGTCACCCTTTTGACGATTTAATGCAGCTAGTGAATGGCTTCGATCGCCGGTAAATTACTCTGGTGAATTCAAATCGAAAATTTATTATTTTATAAATTTTATAATAAAAAAACGAAAAAACAGATTTGATGGCTGCAAGGCAAAATGGGAATAAAATTTTATGTAAATAATGAAACAAATTGCCATGGATGGAACACTAACGGTTTGGGTTAGTATGTAACAACATTTCAGTCTGTAAGGGAGGTCAGTGTAATTTGTCCAAAAGGATGAGGTTGACTGTATTTGAGCAAAATCTCATGGGAGGTCAGTGTAATTTACCATATCCATAATTTTCCAAAAAAATATTAGTATTCATAGGATAATGTAGCAAGTTGCTTATATACAACACAAAATTTGCCAACCGATTTACCAGCAAGCCTAATAATTAGTTTTGTCCACAAAATAAGTGCAAAATGATTATATATACTAGATTAGCAAGAAAAATATTACAGGCATAATATTAAGGTATGAATTTAAGTGGGTGCTAATTTTTAGTAGCATAGAAAAGGCTTTCAATTTTGAACAACTATTTTAATTTTAGTTCTAAGGTGGAAGATTTAGATTTTATGTCTTAAGTAATGAACTTGTTGGGATAGAATCTCCTATGTAAGGAAGTGAAAATGAACTATTGAAGGCACATGGGGAATTTACAGTAATAGAACTAATGTTAAATTGAAGCATTGAATTTGTATAAATTGTATATATTCGCGACTTTAACTGGATAACATGATAATTTTTAATTTGTGCTGTTGGGAATGTTTTTTTTTTTTTTTGCAATTTGTCCATGTTTTAAAAATATTGATTAGATAAAAGATATTAGGAGATATTAATGAACTGAATATAAATTTAAAATAAATTAAAAACTATTATCTCTGATGCAAATTCCATCAACTTGATAGTATTGATTGAAACATCATCCATTTAATTGAACCACAGTCATTACATAACTCGATTTGCAACCCAATTCTATAAAATTGTAATGTCATAACATTAATAATGATGCTGGGAGAAATTAATTATTTAAAAAATATAAAAAATATAATTTATTGAGATAAAAGTAATAAAAATACATGTTTGTTAAGTGATATTATTTAATACCTTGATTGTGCTATGACATTTTTACCATTACAGTAAAAATATATTTATGCAGTTAATTTTGTGTAATTATAAATTTAACATAGTATTGAATTTATATAACATATGTTAAAACATAAAGAAATTCCATATTAAATTTAAAAATTATTTGAAATTTGATAACTCTAAACTATTTAAATAATATTATTGGAACTAAAAATTTTATTGGAATTAAGGGTGTACCATAACTCTAAATTATCTGGGGCAAATATTTAAGTTTTAAAATAAAATAGAATTAATTTATATAATTTTAAGATAATGATTAATACTATCATAATAATATTTTATAAAACTTTGTAGTGATTGCCTCTAGGTAGATTGTTCCCTTTAGTTAATTCTTGATTTTGGAGAGTTGGTTTTGAATTTTTTTTTCTATTTTTTTTTTGTTCATCGAATTTTCTTCTTTCATGATTCGAATGATCATATTTTGCAGGTTTTCGAAGATTCGAACCGTTTATCTTGTAGAGTATACTAAGAAAATAATCTTTAAAAAAATATAGATTGATTTGATATCTATAGATATAGTGTCTTATAGCACTTATTTTAACGGTACGTGTCATTTTAAGAATAGACCATTAATTTTATTTAACATAAATATATTTAAGTAAATAGTTATTGATATATATTTGATTGATTTAATTTTTGAATTGATGATTTTTTAAACAAGTTCTATAAAATGGACAATACGATTATGAAAATAAGCATGAGATGTATTTATAACAATTATACATTAAGTTAAATTATTATACATTATGAAGAATAATAAAAGCATAATCTAATGGTTAGGATCCAACTTTTTATTCTGCAAGGTATTGTTAGAATATTAGATTGATTGTTAGAATATTAGATTGATTTTATTTTGATTTAATTTTATTCTCTATATTTATTGTATTTTCCTTCTCAATTTCTTAATAGTATGAGAGCCACATTCTTGTGGCTTGTAGTACTCTCTGCCGCCGTCTGTCGCTTCCGCCATCATCTGTCGTCTGATTGCTTCGGCGCCAGACCTACCAGATCTGACCTCCCCTTGACGGTGGTCCTTCCCTCGTGCCACAGTCGACGTCTCCACTAATTGCTGAAGTCACCGCCGAAGTAGCCATCGCCGCACCAGGTCGTTGCCCCTGCCCTCTCGCGGCACGTCGCTGCCGTTCGCCTTCGTCGCCTCAGGCCGTCGCCGACACCGTCGCGGGACAAGTCGCTGTCGTCCGCTTGCTCTCGTCGCCTCAGGCCGTCGCTGCCGCTGTCGTGTGACTCGCGTCACCGCTGCTGCCGTCGCGTGACTCGCGTCACAGTCGCCACTGCTTGCTCTCGTCCGTCTTCAAGCCTGAGGTGCTTGATCTAGCAGAAGAAGATCACTCTGGCGCCATTTGCCTAATCGCTGAAGTCGTCACAGTCGCCGCCGAAGTAGCCACCGTCGCACCAGGTCGTTGCCCCTGCCCTCTCGCGTCACGTCGCTGCCGTTGGCCTTCGTCACCTCAGGCCATCGCTGACACCGTCACGGGACATGCCGCCATCGTCCGCTTGCTCCCGTCGGCTCAGACCGTCGCTGCCGCCGTCGTGTGACTCGCGTTGCCGCTGCTACCGTCGGGTGACTCGCGTCACCGTCGCCACTGCTTGCTCCCGTCCATCTTCAAGCCTGAGGTGCTTAATCTAGCAGAAGAAGATCTCTCCGGCGCCGTATCCATCTGACTCGGGTTATACCCATGTTTCTGATCCATGGATGTGCGGCGAGAAACACACAGGTTTCTCCAATGGAGAAGAAGACTTGGGTTTTTATCCTATGTGGTTTTGTGCGCAATCTTTAGGTGCACCTCTCTCTCTCTCTCCCTTCATAGATTGGCGAGCACAGATCTGCAACCCAATCTTTTATTAATTTATTTATTTAGATATTTATTTTTTTATTAATAAAAATGTCTCAATCAGCATCGACTTTCGATTCCATTGTCCGTTCTATTGATATTATATTGGATGGATCCAATTATAGTATCTGGGTTCAGAACATAGAGGTTTTCTTGAAAGGTCGTCGACTATGCCGCTATGTGACTGGAGCCAATCCTGAACCCATACAGACCAGTAGCGAGACGAAAGAGGCATTTGCAACTCGTCTAGAAGACTGGGACAGTATTAACTACAAGATCTTGTCTTGGCTCATCAACACCTCTGTTCCGTCTATCAACAGTCTTCTTCCAAAACTTGGAAATGCTACCCTTGCTTAGAATTTTTTGGCTCAACGATACAATTGCACCTATGATGCCTCCTTGAAATTTCAACTAAAAGCTAAACTTTATCAGCTGCGGCAGGAACCCGGTCAGTCTATTGCTGATTTCTATTCCCAGACCAATCATATTTGGGAACA
>JAOTRH010379515.1:0-35600 GCA_034768845.1 Heliamphora exappendiculata | reverse complement strand
TTCAAATCGACCAAAAATCGATCAAAAATGGACCAAAATCACCAAACAGCCATAGATCGAACATGAGAAGAGGGATTTGGCACCCATAGAATGAATCTCAACCACCAAGAACCAAAAAACGAAGTCACGAAGGCCAGATCGAAAACCCTAGGGTTCGAAACTTGCAAAACTTTGAAAAAGCACGAAATATACCAATCTTCTCCAAAAAATCAGGAAAAAATCATCGCAACAATCAGTGGACGGAGGCAAATCAAACCAGAGAAGCAGCGTTCGTCGCCGTCTGTACAGTCGCTGACGTTATGTTGACGTCATCGGATGGAATATGATGTCAGCGAGCTATTTTTACTGTGCGACCAAGGCTGAAGCTTTACGAAGCTTTTAGGGTTAGATCGGAAAGGCTCTGATACCAAGTTGAATAGTAAAAATGAATTTAGGGTTTGAAGAAGGAAGAAAGAGAAACAGAGAAGAAGAAAAGAGATGAAAAGAAAGAGTTTAGGGAGGTTAATTAGCCTCCTTCACCCACATATCATTTATACATAATTAGGTCAAAGACAAAGCTAAGTGCAAGAACCCAATTAAGGAAATAAAGTAAAAATATAAAAGAATAAAACTAATAAACTCTCAACAAACATCAAATACAAGTCAAAAGAAAAAATAGACAACATAGAAGCATATGACTTCTTAAGATGCAATGATAAAAGCATATGATTTCTGAATTGTATGATGATTTTTCAAAGATCTTAATCAAAAACTGACGGCAGAAAAAAATTTTAAAAAAGAACAAAACAAAAAAAAATATTAATTAAAAAAATTACTTGGAAAATACAATAACCATCAGTGAAGAATATTAAAAACCATGAGTGCAAAACTTGAATTCACCACTACACACTACACGACGGCATTCGCTCAGACCATCAAAAAGGAAAACACAAAATAAGATAACGTCGTACAGCAGGAAGCATGGAAGCAGTCCATATGATATGCAGGAAAACACCTCCAAACTAAGAAGACTGTCTACTACACCTGGTTATGTAATACACTAATTGTTGTAAAATGAATATTTTCTGCAAGAAATAATTAACTTGGGCTCATTTCATAATTTCTAGTAAATTGGAGGCGTTTTGTAATTTCTCGAACTTGGGGGTTATTGCAGTAGTTTCATAAAAACCTAAATCATATGTAGCAACCATTTCAGCAACAAGGTCTGCTTATTATCTCCAGCCGCAGTGTGGAGAGACAGATAGAGAGAGGAGGAGGAGGAGGAGGAGTAGTAGGAGGAGCTTCAGCTAGAGGTGTGGCAGCCATGGAGATCCAATGGCAGCAGTTTCCCGCGGCAAGTGGTGGTGACATCAACTGTTGAGAGGAAGGCTTATGGCAGTGGCAACGATGGCTTCTCCAGTAATTTCTCTTTTATTTTCCAGCGGTATGCAATGGTAGGGTGAAGGAGACTAACCCAACCCTGTGTTTTGTATATATGTATGTGTGCTGATATGAAAAACATATATCTATATAGATCTGAATGTGAAATCTGGGTTTTGGGCGTTGTGCTGCAATGGGTTTGCCATAGAGTGAAGGAAATAAATCCAAACCCCTTCTTTCTATGTGTATGCGCTGATGTTTAAAGCAAAGTTATTTGAGACCAAAGAAGGAGAAGGTGGTTTTTGTTTGCTCTGAGTGCAGCGCCCTGCTATGTGCTTTGTTAAGAGCTATATATCACTATCCATGTTTCAGTAATGGTTTGTAAGTTATGTTTCCCTCTATTGTGGTAGTGATGGTTGATTTATTTACTTGTATTCATTATATTGATATTCACATGGTGGTATATGGCTGCTAAATGTGGGTTTTGTTTTGGATGATGCTTCCCTCTGTTTCTTTCTCTAATTGGCTGCTAGTATCTCTTTCTTCACACCGATTTTAACTCCTAGTTGGTTAACCGTATACCCTTTTGGGTTTGCGTCAGATTTTTAGGATGATAGAAACTACCACCTTTTTGTGTATGTTGTGTGTGTATATATATAGAGACACATTAGATATACTCTGCACTATGAATCCCTATTTCCTTTGAAATGTTGGATTGTGCATATTGGTATTCATCTATTGGTGACTCAATGACTAAGAAGTTGACCTCAGTTGGAGCTTTTAGTGCACGGTTTGGAAGCCCGAGAGTGGGCTGTTTGCACTCTGTTTTAGGGCTGTCATGCACACTGTTCTGGGATGCTTTAGGTTGCTTTGTGCTCTATTTTAAAGCTATTAAGAATTTAAGTACACTGGATTTGAGACAAAACCAATATAACCCCAACTTTGGGTTCTACCTCAAATTTTACAAACTGAATACTCCCATAAAGGTTGAGGTTTACATCTATAGAAGGTACATTTGTTAGATCCATATATATATATGCACATGTCGGGATTGCATCTCCATATTTGATATTTAGGATTGTCAATGAGATCACATAAATTTGCTTATGAAATTCCCAGTAGTGAGGGTTTAGAGTGTGTTATATTTGTGTACCAGTTGTGTTGATAGCCATTTTGATACTTTATATTCAGTATGTCTGTCCAGGTCAGTGGTACTGGGTTTACTATTCGCTTGGTTTGTATGTATTGGGTGAAATCTTATTATGAAGGTAATACTTTGGAATAAATAAATAAATAAGAAAGAAAGAAAGAATAGGTTCTAGCATTTATTTATATTACAACTTGGTCTTTGATATTAAAGATTTTCGAACCTGTATTTGCTGGACGGTTGTCAATGAATGGAACATGGGGCCGTATTGTGTCAGTGAAGAAGCGATTAAGTCTGATTGAGATAAAAAAAAAATATTTAAAAATTACTAGATTGAGTGTTTTAACCTTCAGGACTACATTTATTACTCGTTAAAATGTTTTGGGACAATTTTGGACACTGCTTTTAGTCTAATGTGTACACAGTTTTGGGACTATTTTGACCACTTGTTAAGGGTTATCATGGACTCATGGTGCACTGTTTTGGGCTGATAATTATCCAGATTTTGGGCTGTTTTGTGCTTCGAGTTAGGCTGTTTCATGACCAGCTGTGGACAAATTTTTAGGACCGGAATGAGCAGAGCATGGGTCCTGTACTTTGCTGTTTTAGGGCTTAGTTTTGGTTGTAATTGGGCCAAATTGAGAACCATGTTATAAATTAGAAATACAATTGCTTAAATCATTTTGTTCCATGCTTTAGTATATAGTTGATCATTTTTAATTTTGTGAACATGCTTGTGTGATGTCTTGCAAGCTTATCTTGAAAAAGTTACTGGTTAATGTTTGGAATATTAGAGAATAATTTTCAATGAGCTAACAACGATTCATATGTAGAGTTTGTGGCTCCGCAAGGGGTGGACTGGTTGTATTTGTGTCTACACAAGTGGTGGAGCCGGTTGCATTTGTGGATACGCAAGGGGTGGAGCCAGTTAAATTCATGGCTACGTAAGGGGAAGAGCCAGTTATTGTGACTAGTGGCTATGCAAGGTATAGAGCCGGTTATATGCTAATGGTTGAACTTAAAATAAGATTTTGAATTCAGTTTTCACGTTGAGCTGCATTGTGTTAGAAAACTAGAAATGCTAAGATTGTTAAGTTATAAATTCTCTCGTGTAGCGGTATTTTTTAAAATGGACTCTAATCAATATAAATAGACGTGGGAAAGGGTGGAAACCCCCCATTCTCTTTCACCCACAGTATCTCTTCTTCTTTCCCTCTTTCTTCTCCTTTCTTTTTATTTATCCTCCTTTAATTCCACCAAGGTATCATAGCATTACTCTCTTTTTTCCACTTGGTTTGTTCTTGCCAAAAAAAAATTCCCAAAAAATTCTAGTATGGTCGATTAAACCTTCTTAAACCCAAAAACAATTGTTTCATATTTTTCGAAATTGATCTTGAATGTTTTTCTATATTTCTTTTTCCTTTAATTCTCCAAGATATTTTTGAATATTTGATTTCAAAGCTTTGTTCAACGAAGCCCATGGTTCAAACACAAGCCTAGGGTGCTCATCCAAGGTTAGAGGCTAGGTAACATTAACACGGACACGCGACATGACACACTGACGCGTCAATTTCCAAATAGGTAGGACACGACGCGTCTGGGACATGTTAAAAATTTATAAATTTTATATTTATTATATAAATATAATAAATTGTTTCATATTTTCTAAATTGATCTTGTATGTTTTTCTATATTTCTTTTTCCTTTAATTCTCCAAGGTATTTTTGAATATCTGATTTCGAAGCTTTGTTCAACAAAACCCATGGTTCAAACACAATCCTAGGGTGCTAATCTAAGGTTAGAGGCTAAGTAGCATGAACACAGACACGCAACATGACAGAGACACAATACGGGCACGCTTACGCATCATTTCCAAATAAGTAGGACACGACACGTCTGGGACATGTTGAAAATTTATAAATTTTATATTTATTATATGTCACATATGTGAATAATTTATTCAATAGTAATTAAAAATATATAACATATCACTAATAAATAAAAGTCCTATATTTCATTTTATAAATATTCCAAGCATATTTAAGATGCATAATTTGCGTTTCGAAGAATACAAAACATTGTTACTATGGAGACATTCATCACACGAAACGAGTTCGTCGAGTTCAATAAGTGTTCGCGGAGTGTCGAGAAAGTGTATAACATTATAAATTAAGTTTTTTAATTAAGGCAAGCATAAAAAGTGTTTTAACACAATTTAGGAGTGTCCAAGAAGTGTCATTTCCAACACGACATGCCTCCTTTGTAGATGTGTCTGTATTTCTTAAATTAAAGGTCTTCTTTGGCGGTTTTTGCATTTCTATGGTGTTTCATGAGAAAAAGGAGCACAAAAATTGAGTTTTTGGTTACATACTCATGATTTTTTAGGTGATCTTACATATTTCTACTCTCATCCCTAACTCCAATGGTCACTCCTCCCACTATTTCAAGTAATGAACCCCTTGTTGATTCTCTTACCGAAAATACTCAAGAAGTTGATGACTCAAATATTCCTATTGCTCTTAAAAAAGGAGTTGGGGCTTATACTCACCATCCCATATGAAAATTTGTTTCATATAACTCTTTGTCTCCTTTTATATCGTGGTTTGTTTCATCTTTATCCTCTATATCTATTCTGCATAATTGGAAAGATGCTCTCACTAACCCTAAGTGGAAAGAGGCCAATTAGAGGAGATGAGCACGGAGCAAGAATGCCACTTGAGAGTTAGTTACTCTTCCAAATGGGAAGAAGCCTGTGCAAAAGGGTGTTCACTGTTACGCAAAGAACAGATGTGACTGTTAAGAGATACAAGGCACGATCAACTATGTAGCCATGATGAATTCGCATTGATTTCTCCTATCTTGCGCAGCAAATTTGGATTGGCCTTTACAGCAACTAGATACGAAGAATGTCTTTTTACAAGGTGATCTTGAAGAGAGAGTGTATATAGATATCCCTCTAGGATTCTCATCTTCCTGCATGAACGATGAAGGGAAGGTTTTCCGTTTAAAGAAAGTGTTGTGTGGGTTGAAACAATCCCCTAAAACTTGGATTGATAATTCCTTTAGGTGATATTGAGATTTGGTTTTAAGCAAAACCATGCTGATCATACTATGTTCACTAAGCGAAGTGTAAATAAGATTGTAGTCCTTCATTGTGTATGTCGATGATATCGTTGTGACGCATAGTGATATGAAAGGAATTTTACAGCTCATAGCTTATCTAGCCAGAGCGTTTGAAATTAAAGATCTTTTCATCTAGAAAAGGCCTCTGTTTTCAAATTCTGGCAACTTGAGATTATAGGCCTTCATTGGTGTAGACTAACTTGATCTATTAACGATACACAATCTACCTCAAGTTACTGTATTTTTGTGAGGGAAAATCTAGTTATTTGGAGAAGCAAGAAGCAAGTTGTGGTGGCTAGATCCACTGCAAAGGCGGAATATAGGGCTATGCCTCATGGAATTTATGAACTTATGTGGCTTCAAGTTTTATTATGCGACTTAGGCATATATTGCGATGCTCCCATGAGATTATATTGCGATAATAAAAATGCCATTAACATTGTTCATAATCCAATTCAACATGACACAATTAAACACTGAGATTAACAAGCATTTCATCAAGGACAAGTTGAATAGGGATTTGATTTGTATGCCGTTAGTAAAATCCAAAATCAACTAGCTGATGTTTTCATTAAGGGGTTTGATGGCAAAGTTTTATAATCTATTGTTTGCAAATTGGGCAAGAAGGTATCTATGCACCAATTTGAGTGAGAGTGTTAAGTGTTATGCTTAAGTAGCTTGGGGTTATTTGCGCCATTTAGTCTTAGTCTCTATGCTAATATAAATACTCATGTTTAAAGGAGTTGCCCTACTTTTACAGCTCTCTCATATTTTGGCCATCAATCAATTCTTCTTTTTTCCCTTCTCATCAATTTCACATCTATATATTCTGTTTGTCATGGAATTAAATGTTCATTGTATTATTTATCCCTTTCTTAATCCATTCTCATGTTTGCGGAATTAAGAGGGATTAAGCTTCCCGTGACTAATCCCTTTCCCTCTCTATCCCACCCACTTCCTCCCACTAGTTATCCCTCATATAAGATATTGTGTGTCCAATCCGGACTACTTGTCCACACCTCTATTTTGCATCCAAACATGGGATACAAAGATTACTCCGACAGTCAAATACCATCCTTCAATACATACACGACCTAATAAGGTGTTTTAACCTATATTGTGAAAGTTGTGCATGACTTGAGATTTATGCACCAACATGAGGGGAAGTGTTAAGTTATAATTTCTCTCATGTAAGTTTATTTATGTAATTGGTGTCTATTTAATATAAATACATGTGGGAGAGGGTGAAAACCCCAATTCACTCCCATTCTCTTTAACTCACATTATCTCATCTTCTTTCCCTATTTTTCTCTTTTCTTTTTCTTTATTCTTTTTCATTAATTATAACTAGGACAAATCTCGGAGGAGTATTTGTGTCGTGTTGAATTAAATGAATTATATTATGTGCATAGTGTGTTGCGTAGACTGAGTTTATGGGAATATGTGAATTGGCATACAGTTGGCTCTGTTGTGATAGATGCCTGTAATGCATTTATATCAGGAATTTATTGATTAAATGTGAGGATTAACAATATGCTTTCATGATTAGCAGGTTTTGCACATTTTGCACAAGTCATCTTGTTAGAAATTACTTTTGTGAATGATTCTTCCAAATGAGCATGTAGAAGCTCACCCCGTTTCTCTTATAACTACGAATTCGGAAACATGTACAGCAATGATAGTTGGGTGATTATGCTGGAGACCCTAGTTTTGTCTAGCTTCGTTTATATTTGAAAGCATATAAGATATAATCTTGTCTTTTGGTAATGGTATGTAATGTGATTTAGGATAGTTGGAAGTACGTTGTGTATGCTTGAATTTCGGCATGTAATAGTTAGGTTTATGCTACTTTTAGATGTATATGCCTCACACGCTTATATGTACTTAGTTTGCATGGGCTTGAAGGATAGCCTTGTGTGGAAGCGTGACGGAAAAGAGCATGGTGTGTGGGGATATAGTGGACTTCACTTGATAGTGACCAGATTAGGACCGAGTGTATAGTTCCACTTGACTCTAGTGAGTAGATTAATGTTAAGAGAGTATTCAATTATGGGCATGCACTTATGTTGCATTTGTTAGTATATTATCGTTTGGATTTGTGGGTATCAAACTATGCTACTTATATGCAGATATATCTTTCTTTATTGCTTCTGTTATATTGTACACCACACTTATATTTATGCACACACTTGGGTTGTTTTAGGACTACTGGGTTTTTAGCTCACCTCCCACCAGACTTTGCAGGAATAGTCCAAACTTGGTAAGAAGATGAGATTTTGATCTGGACCATGATGCTCAATGTGTCTTCATTTCTTCTTCTGTTTTTTTATGCATTGTGTTGTAGATGTAAACTTTATCATTGGTATATATTTATTTATTTATTTGGTGGGGATGCTGTTTATGCTCCGTTGTACTTTATGAACAAGACCAAGGAACAAAATTTCCATTTGTTTCTACCAGAATGACCAAAACGTTTTCGTTTACCGAAACGAACATTAGTAGAAAATTCATGTTTCCTTCGAACCACACCAAAACATTATGCAATATATCTAAACAAATTTTATTGAAAAGAATATAAAAACTTTTGTAAATATTTTTACATTTTTTAAAAAAATTATAGATGGTTGTATTTATTATTAAAAACAATATTATTAGTATTACTACTGGTTAAGTAAAATTGTACACCTTATTTTGTTGAGATCTTACATGCTTTTAAAATAACTTACACTTGTATTGAATAAAACTAAGTATTTGATTATACATAAAAATATTGATTTTTATGCTTTTAGACGTACTTTCTTATGTGCATAACTATAACAATCTTTATATATCTAAGTGATTATTAGTGCTTAATACATAGATTTTAACTTATATTTATAAACATTTTCTAGTCTTGTCATGATTGAAAAGTATTCAAAACATTTTTTCGAAATGTATCCATTTCCATACTAATCAAAACAACACACCGAAACGAAATTGTGATCCTTGGACGACCTTCATTAGATTATTATTTATGGAATGATGGAAATTACATTTTATCTCCTCAAATTATTATTTTATTTATTTTAAGTCACCCACGGAAATTTAGGGGGTGAATTTAGGGTTACAAAAAACTTGTGGATTTAGGCTTTAAAAGGGATAAAAAAAAATTGTTTCAGTTTTAGAATAAAGGAAAAATACAAAATTGGCATTCGTTCTATGAACAAAGGCATGTGCTTCGTAGGTCCAAAACAATCCCATTAAGGCAATAGAACATTCTAACAAAGAATCCCAAGCTTGCAGCTAACCAAAGGTGAATAAAATAGGATGTGGCGAGATAAAACTTGCTGATACACTTATTTAAATGCTCGTCACTCATCAGTAGAGTCATTTAAATCAATTTCTGGTGGTCTACATTTAAAGGGTGCCTATGACTTGTCACAAAGAGAACATATGCTATTACATTGTAAGGCCCTTGATCAAATGCATATGGATAAACATTTACATAACTGAAGTATTATATCAGCACTTCAGAAATTGCTCCACAAAATGAAACAAACAATAATGAACTCGATGACATTATATTGCACCTAAAATTAAAGAATTTAATTCCATAGAAAAGGCTTTTTTTACCTGAGGAAGAGCTTTGACGCAACTCCGATATGTATAGAGCACTGATGCCATATCCTTCCCCTCTCGAATAAGAGTGTTCTGCACAGGTTCCAGTTTTAAACCATTAAAATAAATAACTCAATTACAAGAATGTAAATAAAATCAAAGAAATTCTATGAAAAGACAAACCGGTAGATGTTTCCATATTGAGGGGGGAAAACCCAGTCATATATTATTAGTCCAACATTTTAGAAAAGATGAAAGCACAAGGTATAAAGGGGAGAATGGCATACCAGTTGATTAAGAGCCTTCGTATCTTCTGATAAAGATAGACGGTATGCGGAAACATCAGTATACTCTACAAAAGAAAAGCATCCCTGCTCTTATCACTTATGAGAGAGATAGGTATGGAAAGAGAGAGAGAGAGAGAGAGAGAGAGATGGTATTGCTGATGAGAAAAAGTAATTAAGTACAAGTTTTTAGATGAGTTGGTTTCTAATAGGTTATCAAAGCAGGCAGAGGTTTGGACTTGGTGTTCAAATCTCACCACCTATCCCGCCATTAATACTACTTGCAACTGCATACCCAGTGTAGAGGATATAGTCTAGCCAAATTTGCAGAGGCCTGTTCATGGTCTCTAACTACAAAGCTTTCAAAATTTAGTGCAAATTCTTGATACCTAATAACATGCATTTCAAAACATTGCAGAAATATGTAAAATAGTAAAAGGAGAGTAGAAAGAAGGTAAACTATGGATGCCTCAAAACCTACAGGCGCAATAATAAGATAAAAATACAACTCATGAAACTAATATATAAAACACATAAGCATCCATATGAGTGGTATCATGATTTAGAGAGAGAGAGAGAGAGAGAGAGAAAGCACTTAAATCTTTTTTATTAGCCTGATCATCAGTTTGGCAATGTTATGGATAAATAAAAAGAGAAAAAAATGCAAATGTGTTTATTTATGACTTTATATGTCAAGATGTCTGACATTATACATTGCAACAAACATTGTTCATAATTAACAGATGAGTAATAACTGACTACTGGTCCATCTCGACCATATCCCATTTGCAGGTTAATTGTCAAAGTCCATTTTTTCAATTATTTTCCAGCTGGAACAGTAGAGAGTTGCTTTAGATAAACCACCAGAGGGATACGTAATACGTTATAAAACTCATTTGGATGCCAAAGTTTTTTCTTTTCTCTTTCTTTCAATTTTTTTTTATAAGTACATTTAGATGTCAAAGTTCACAAAGGAGAAAAGGGAATCAAAATCAAGGAACAGAATGGTTTGACAAGTAATCAAACAAAGGTGGTTCCAATTCAAATGCATAATAGCACGGAAATAGGTGGAACAAGAGTCAAATCATTGTAAAAACGAAAGAAAGAAAAAAAAACTGAAGTAGTATTCCTTGGGATCTTAACAATAACCGGAGACAAAATTGCCTGTTTGACACTTCAACAGGTCAAATAGCATCGCCATTTTTGTCCTCCCTTTTACCTTGGGAAAAAGAATATCAATGCTAGAAGGATTGTGTAACCCATCAATTGAGAGGATACCATCTCACTGAGTTTCCTAAGTTTGGGATCAAAAAAAGTTGGCATTCAATTCCGTTTCTAGCCCTTTAAATCTTGCCAACAAAGATGGCTTAGTCAAATCAGTAAGCATGACTTCCATACATATTATCACAGGGGGCATGGTCATCGTCAACTTCAGCCTTAGGCTACCAGAAGACTTCAAATGCGCTTAACTGTATTCAGTAGACTAAATGAGATTTATTATACAATGAAGGGGAACCTTTGCAACCATTTGAATGACACATATATCAGAACAATAATTTTGTTTAAAATAATAAGTTTTAAATTGTATACTTACATTATTCGTATTTGACTCTACAGATAGGCAAGAAAAAAAGATACACTGGGGAAAAGAATCACGTAAGTGCATAATTCTAAGACAATCCACAGTTCCCTTTACCCTTTGACTGGTAGACATCACTATCAATGACTCTCAATGAAACTAACCAATAAATTTTTATGTTCCAACTTTCCAATAACATGCTGCCCAAAAAAATTATAACAGAAAAAAAAATGCAAAATAAAATAAATTTATAAGACCATTATAAGTGAATCCTTCAGCTAGCATGAATGGTCAAAAGATGCCGGTCAAAAAATAATGAATGAAGAATATATATATGAATAATGAAGTGTAGAATCTCCAATGTTGATGGGAAAAAAAACTGAATCACAAACAAAATTGCCATAAGAAAGTTAAACAAACGCATACCAATTGGACTATTTGTTGCACCTCTTTCAATTGACACCCAAACTCCTGGCCCTTGAATTTCTGGCTGCTCATCCTATAAAGTTTTGAACTAAAAATATAAGTAGAACCATATAATGCTTCAAAATACAGTGAAAACTAAGTAGGAACAAAACCGAATCCTTCCTGTTATTAAAAATGAATTACCCCTACTATTTTCAAAAAATATGCTGCTCCTTTGACTCACCATTCCAATAATTCAGGTTGGCTCAGCAGCATGATGAACAAATTGACAGGTGTACTTTCTCAATTGGAAAAAACAAGTATTTTATTGCTCACTTTGGAAGAGAAGAAATGGACAAAGAGTTAATGAAACCTAGTACACAATTTCCTAACATCTTTGGTACAAGATTGAGTCAAAATTTAGCCTAGTTGTACCAACGGGCAAATTATTGTCACCAACCATACAAATGGATAAAGAACGAGAGAGAGACAGATTGAAGGAATTGGCATTAAGACTTTTAAAACTACGCATACACACACAACTGAAAAATGGAATGTCTTGGCCTAAGAGTTTATCCCAGTGGCGAGACACCCACTACCTCACTATTGGATATATACATTAAATCAAAACAAAAACAAAAAGAACTGGAGATCAAATCATAGGATTGTAGAAGGATCAGAGAGGATCAGGTAAGATCCTACATAGATTAGAGGATCGTAGTAGGATCGGGCGATCCAGTTTTGACCCATTTTTGTGTACTTTTTGTCGTCTTTCTCATGGCAGCTCACAGTTGTAGCTTTATGACAGGGGAGACAGACCATCTGAATACTAAAAATGAGAAGAAAAATATCATCTCCAAAAAGAAGACCCAATCATTCAATCAAAGGCAAACGTTTTTTTGTGTCACTGTTTTTCTTTTCTTTTTTTTTCCATTTCTGTTTTAATTTCTTCTTCTCCCCTGTTTATTCTACTTCTCCTCTGTTTCATTTTTTTTTTTAATCCAATGTTCTAATTGTGATCTGTGGTGATATTTAATGAAATATTATGTGTGCTATATAAATCTATATTTGTGAAGTTTGTAACTTCCGGTTTAAGGTTTTTTTCATAATTCTGTTTTGTGTGGTTTCATTGTTTTTCTTTCTATTCCAAAGTCATTATCATATTAAATTAGCCAACTATCTATCCATTTTGAAGTATTCATTAATAATAATAAAATTATTAGACTTTTCGTCCAGTTTGATATCTTAAGATCCTCGATCCGATCCTACCAGTCAATCCGTTTGACACCAAAATCAATCCTACCTAGGACCCCGATCTTGACAACCTTGATATTCACATAGAAACTACTTACAAGATAGGGATTTGATCACGAGTATTTCCTAATAAAGGATTAGTTTCTTGCCAGGCAAGGAATCCAATACTGATTCTACCACTCCGTATTTCAGTCTCAAAGATCAGTGCTAACCTAAACATGGATAAACTCCAGCTGGCCACTGCCAGTTGGACAGTAGTAACAATGCCCTGTTTTGCAGATCTAGAAACATGGTGCTTCACTCGTCTCTTAGTTGAAGCTATATCAGCAACTAGGGTACAATTTTTTCGCATATAATACCTAACACGGAAATTCAAAGTACAATACTATTGAGACATTAATCCATTTTGAGCATCAGCGAAAATCCAGTAATAAAAGTTGAAAACCCATGAAAGAGAACACAATGAACTAACCCACTGAAGAAAATTACAACGTAAATTCATGCACATGTATGAATACGCATATGCATTTATAAATAGGCACACCTATTTTTTCATCAACTAGTGTACAATTTTTTCCCCTAAGATACCTAACACAGCAATTCAAGGCACAATACTGTTGAGACATTACTCCATTCTGAGCATCATCGAAAACCCAGAAATGAAAGTTCAAAACCTTTGAAAAAAACGCAACGAATTAACCAAGTAAAGAAAATTACAACATAAATTCATACACATGTATGAATACCCATATGCATATGCACATAGGCACACATATTTTTTCATCAACTAGGGTACAATTTTTCCCCTACAATACCTAACATAGCAATTCAAGGCACAACAGTGTTGAGAAATTACTCCATTCTGAGCATCATCAAAAACCCAGTAATGAAAGTTGAAAACCCATGAAAAAGAACACAGCCAATTAACCCAGTAAAGAAATTTACAGCATGAATTCATGCACATGTATGAATACCCATATATATAAACACATAGACACACCTATTTTAAGGGATTTTACTCGTATAAACACCATAAATAACCACAAAAATATAGCACCTATTTTGTAATACAATGTAAAAACCAAGATGGGATGACCCAGTACCAGTAGAGCAAATTACAAACCTATATACACGCGCGCGCGTGTTTACATTTGTGTAATTGCATTTTTGTGAGTTAATGTGAGTAGATCTTGAATTTACCTCCAATGAGAAAGTAGATAAAGCTGCGATTGCTTCTTCAACAGGAACAGCCATGGCAATCGCTGTTCTTCAACGTCGTCTCCAGTTCAGTCGGTTGAGAGTGTGAATTAGCAATCGTCAGTGGTTTCGGTTGAAATTAGAGTGCATTTGCATTACGAGATCCACCAACGAGCACACATTTTACCATTGGATTTCAACAAGCCTTTGCTTTCGAAAATCCTAGTATTTTTATCATTGCTAAAAGCAATGGCTTGCGGCCCGTTTGGAAACAAGGGAAGAAAAGAAAAGGAAAGAACATAAATACTTGTAATTTTTTTCTTTTTTTTTTTTTGGCTAAATAAGAAAAAAATATTGTTATTTTTGTTTGGTTAGTTTTAATAAGACAAAGGAAAAGAAAGCGTTTTACATAATATTATTAAATTAATCATATTTTAAAATAAAAATACTTGATGTATTTATTTTTAAAGAGTTAATATTAGTATTATAAAACTACAGCATTTAAGTAATTTATTTTCTTTTCAAATTTTTTTACTTTTTAAGAGATTTAAAAAGATAGTTTTAAGTGATAGTCAAATCCCTTTATTTCTTTTAATTTCTCTCATTTTTAGTTATCTAAACAAATAATTAGAGTGATAATACACTTTTTTTTTATTTCCCAAATCACTCAATTTAAACGAGCTGTTATAAATTGTAAATGAAAAATACTATTTATTCAGAAAAAAAACTACCAAATCAAATGACCCAATTCATTCCATTAGAGCAATTGATGTGAAAAATTATAAAATAAGATGGGTTGAAACATAAACCATGTTGTGTTCTATTGAATTATTTCTTTTTTAAATATGTTTTTATAATTTAAATCGTTTATTTTATATTATTTATTAATTTTATCATTCACATAAATTTAAATTAATTAAATATTTGTAACTATATTACCTGGTTATATTTATTTATTATTATTCTTTATAAAATTATATTTACTATTTATTTATTTTTAACAAATGTGATCTATTTATATAACTACTTATATCCTATTAATATAAATTTTTTACACAAATGATCTATTTAATAAATAGTACAAAATAAATAATTTTGATTATAAAATATTTAAAAAAATATAACTATTGAAAAGTATAATGAGTGTCAATAAGATACATGCCACTGTTTCAATTATTTTAGTTATAAAACTATAATTACTTTCAAATTTTTATATTTTAAATTATAGATTCAAAAATGTAATGACTCTATATATATTTGTATTATTGTTTTTTTTTTAAATTGAATATTATATATGAGAATGTCATTGTTTTTAATTCTTAATTTATAAATTATAAAATTTTATAATGTTTAATATGCATATTTAATTTCTTTTTTTAAACTATACATTTAAAATTCTCTAATGAATATTTATCAAATAAGACACATGTTGAATATAAAATTTTAAAAAATAAATTGATAAGATCTTATTTTGTTCAACTAGTGAAGTTATACTGTTTGTTTTAAAATTTTAAATATCAAACTAGAATTATGAAAATAAAATTCTACTTTCTAATGAAAATTTGGAATAATTTAAAT
Organism: Heliamphora exappendiculata; assembly: GCA_034768845.1. Taxonomy (NCBI): domain Eukaryota; kingdom Viridiplantae; phylum Streptophyta; class Magnoliopsida; order Ericales; family Sarraceniaceae; genus Heliamphora; species Heliamphora exappendiculata. The sequence continues at coordinate 20,077 of JAOTRH010379515.1, read as the reverse complement.
CAAACGGTAAAATTTGAAAGAATGAAAAACTTTTCATGTAATAATATGTGATAAAATTTTTATACATTTTGAAATATGAGTGATAAGATTCTTTTAACACGTATATATGAGAAGTTTCGCACAACACATACGTATATAAGAATATTCTCATATAGTGCTATATGAGAAATTTCTCATACATTTTGATATCTAAGTAAGAAATTTCTCATAGAAACAAATAAATTTATCTGTTTGCATATCAACACAGATAATACAAACAGATAAATTTATCTGTTTACATATTTATGCCTAACAAATAAATTTGTATGTTTGCTTGTCAACACAGATAATACAAACAGATAAATTTATCTGTGTTCTTTATATATGTTTTGAAAATGTAAAGATAAATTTATTTATGTTCTTTATACGTTTTTTCAATAAGACAAATAAATTGTTCTGTGTTCGTTGTGCGTGTTTTCAATAAGACAGATAAATTTATCTGTATTATTTACACGTGCTTTTAATAATAAATAAATAAATTTATCTATATTCTTTATACATATTTTGAAAAGGCACATATAAATTTATTTATTTTAGGGTATTTTTATTTCAAAAAGATTTGTGCGTTAAAATTTTTATGAGGATAGACCTTACTCGTTAAAAAATCTTATACTGGATAAAAAATAGTAAACGACCTACAAATTAAACTATTCATCAATTTTTTGAAAAAACAAACACTATTTCTTATCATTACTTCTAAAAAATACTATGCTTTTTCCTAGATAATATTATGCATAATATTAAATACATGATCTTGAATCTAATATATCTCAAGAAGAATCTAAACAAGTATACCTACTGCAGCCATTGAGATCTAATAAATTGAATAGATGAAACTTTTACTATAAAATTTTAATTTTTTATTCATCTTTTTTATCTGTCTTTGATTTTTCAAAATTATTGTATATTTTACTCATGAAAACTATACATGTAAGAGATTATTATTTTATTTTTTATAGAGATGAGAATATAGCTCAAAAGATAACTCTAGAAAGCATATTTATCCATCAACGGCTTTCATCTTATCTTAAAATATTCTTTTTCAAATTAAATTCAATTAAATTATATTGAACCTTATCTCTTATTGGTGAATCACTTAGTGAAATTTAAATGCAAATAAAACATGTCAAAAACGTTAGGCTAGTGGACCATTGTTGAATTTGAGTCCAACATTCTCCCACCTGACTCATTATGGTGATTGTGATGCAATGTATATATATATACAAAAAATAAAATCTTAACTTGTTGGATTTCTTAAAGATTTTGAAACGTGATCATGAATTTAAAAAAAACGTTCAATAAGTTCACATTAATCAATAAATATAATATTGTGATTAATTTCAATCACCAATTTAAGTCACAACAATCGTATAATATGTATGCTATATGTGACACCCCGATTTTTGGGGACATTTTATGTTACAAAATAACTTTGTATACGAAATTATTTTTGAGAAAATTGGTAATTAAATTAATTTTTTATTTAAAAAAATAATACTTATATTGGTTCAACTAGAAAATCCAATAAAACTTTAAACATACGTCCAACGGTGTTTTTAAAAATTACATCCCAAGAGTGTCGAAACAACTTAAAAATTATTAAATTCGAGCATCAAACAAACTCTTGTCAACTCCAAGCGGAAGGTTCGGCACTCATGATTAGCCATGGTTCGTCCCTAAGCGTTGCTTCTTCAAACTCTTATTCATTTGACATAATACGTCATGAGCTGCAAAGCCCAATAGGTATAACCAACACTCTACTTTCTCACCCTTATCATACATACTCAAAATAACACAAAATACACATATATGATGAAAAACAGTTACAATATAAACATGAGTACTTCATAGAAGTTTTCGTATATTTGTTCAAAAAAACTATTTCTGGAGTCTCACCAAGAGAACTCGTCCCTGTACCACGCTGTCATGTTTTCACAACGGACACTCACATTTACGGTATCATTACGTTCCTATTCACTATACTCCTAACCACTTTGCATGTGGCATCGACACGCTCCTAGACCATACTACCAATATGCGGCAAAAGATGTGGAGCGATTTACCATAGATCTTGTTCCTGACCATACTAAATGTACGTGGATTATGACTCGTGCGAATCTCTACAAAGCATGGCTCACGACATATTATAGCTCAAGATATGCATGGATCCTCCATCAAACATTGATACCACCACTCAAACCCCAACCTGTGTTAAACCCCAGTCCTTTAAAAAAATGTTTTGTTTGAGGATCAGCGTTGGTTTTTTGTACATTGTTATGATCGAAATTAGCATGCGTATAACGTCACTCCTCGATATATCTAAACATGCTATGATAAATAAGACAAACTCATACTTTGCAAGTTTAAAACATGAAACAAGTGCAAGACACATAAATCATCACTTATCACTTAAAACTAAAATTCTAAATTAATTTTTTTTAAATTAAATTACTTTAAATACACAAAACACCACTTGTTTATCACCAAATTTGGTCGGACGATTTTTCATAAAAGGCGTTTTTCCCAAATAAAGTTGTGTTTTGGCCGAATTTTTGAAAAATGTAGAAAACTTCCATTGGGGTAATTTCCATGTCCAAAGTTACACATGTTAAAATCATTCCAAGGAAGCTCTAGTAAATATATATTTTTATTTATACTCTGTTTGGTTTCTTTGTAAATTCAAATAAAAGAGAAAAGTGACTTTTTCTTCGATTTTGACCGGCAACTTTTGTTTTTTTCTTTGTTCAATTAAACCATTGTTTCATACACTCAAACCGAACACAAAAATAGAAAATCTAAAGAACTAAAATAGGTATATAATATATCCAATAAGTCAAAAGAAGAATAACAAAAATGAAAAGGTTCAACGCAACCGAATTTTAACTAGTTTTCTTTATTTTGATTTTTCATTAGTCTTTCATGGTTCTAGATTTTATTTTTACTTCTTTAATCTTATTAGAGATTGTTTGAGAGATGCTTGCAGAAAAGAAAAGTAGAGTAGTAGGAGGTCATACCTTGGAGAGTCTTGATAAAAACATGAAAGGACTCAACTCTAACATATGTTCTTTGCTATCTTGTTCTTCCCTCCTCTTTCTTTTTCTATTTCTTCTATTTTTCTTTCTATAATTATCTCGAGTGCCAAAACAAACTAAAGAAAAGTGGAGGAGGTGGGTCTTTATATAGATAAGGAAAGGTATATGCATAACTCTATCATTATAGATACATGTATAGGTATATGCATAAGTGCATGTATATGTACATAATTCATGCATAGCTTCCTCTTCAATACATGCATAATTCAAATCATGTGCATGCATAGGTGCATGCTTTTTTTTTTATTTTTTAATTTTTTGTAAGACTATTACAATTATTATGATCCTAATGTGCTAACCGAAATACGTGGTATTACACTATATCTCCTTTTAAGCAACACACCATTGAGAACTATTACTAACTCAGCCCATTATAAAGAACACATAAGCTACATACCCTAAAACATCAATTGCTATTTGTCTTATCAAGACTTATTCTATTTATCAATCATTCAATAGAATATGTTCCTGTATAATTGGAATTGGATACAAAATAATAAAAACAAACATCTATTGGGGAAAATAATGTCACAACTTAGGCAAATTTAATCATGCATACCATAGATTGGTTAAAAAGTCTTACTAATACATATTTTGTAAGTGGTTTTTTTTTTTACAATCCCTTTGTCAACGAGTCAAGAGATATGAGAGTAGTGTCCAAATTCTCAATTGGCACTTGTTATTTTTTTGGCTCTTTCTCTAACACCCGGTACTTTACTTCTATGTACTTTGAACCACTTGAATATATACTTTTTGTTTTTAAAAAACTATGCTGCTATGAAGTTATTACAATATCTTTAGCAAATTGGCAATTGAATAAAAAACATCAAGCATAGTAATAAAATTTTGTAACCATAAAGCATGACTTATGACCTCAAAGCATACCACAAACTCAGCCTACATAGTAGATGAAGCAAAAATAGGCTGTTTTACACTCATTTATAAGGTTACCCCACCACCTAGCAGAAATACAAACCAGATGTAGATTTTCTATTATTCGGATAATAGACAAAATTTGAATCCAAGGAACCAATCATGTCTAAATGATTTTAATTATGTAAGTACGTATATAGTCTTTTATTATTGAAAATACCTCATTACTTTGTTCCCTATTTTCCAATGTTCAATATCAGGGTTGCTTTGGCACTAACTTAAAATGCCAACTATAAAACTAATTTCTAGCCTAGTATAGGTTTGTGCGTACATCAAACCCCCTGCAATTGATGCGTGAGAAAATCTTTTATCTACTTTCTTTGGACATTGAATTTTATTTAACTTTTCACTCTTTATAATGGGCACATCACTAGCTCAGCAAAACTTTATATTAAACTCTCCAAAAATCGATCAATGTAACTTTTTCTAAACAATCTTAGTAATCCTTGAGATCAATTCCTAAAAATTTCTATACCAACAACATAAGTTGCCACACTATATCGATCATTAGTTTTTGGTGAAATTTTTCTTACTTTTGTTCAATAAACTAAGGTAAGTACTATCTAGCAAAATATTATCTATATATGGAATCAAATACTCCCACTAAATTTTAGATACACAATGATTAACAATATTTTTTATTAAATATGAAAGAGATAATGATATCATTAAGCCTATTTTGGTCATATATGACTTTCTTTAATTTAGAAGTTAAATGCTCTCTTTTTTAATCGTGAATGCTAAAGGTTGCTTCATATCAATTTTCTAATCCAAGCTATCATTTAGAAAAGTGATTTTTTTCCTCACCCATTTGATGTAGCTCAAAGTTATAATGAGTTACAAGAGCCGTATCCAAGTGAGTTCGTTTTGTATACTAGAGAGAATGTGTAATGTTCTGATTTCGTAATAATAATACTCTGCAATATTTGGACGGTAAAGAAACCCGAATTTACAATTTTCCCTCAAAATCTCATGAAAAGATTAACCAAAACTAAATTTTGTTGAAAAACCAACTAACATAACACATTTTTTTCACCAAAATTGAAGTAAAAGAAAGCCTTTTAAACTGTAAACGAGCCCCCAAATATAGCTATTTAGGTTATAAAAAATGCCCAAAAGATAACCAACAAACCTCTTTTTCAAAATAAATTTTTAAAAGTATGCCACCAAGCGAAGTCCGCTTGAACGGACTCTCCACCGAGGGCAAATTTTTAAAGGTACTTAAAGGCAAACTGTCCAAAATCCTAACAACTTGTTTAAGTGTTGGAAAAACACCAATATTACACATTCACATTTTGCCAAACGACGCGTCTTGCACGTCCTCAAGTCTGTCATCGAGTATCCGTAAAGGCATAATACTACACATTCACATTATCCCAAGGCTTTTCCTTACAAAGTTGTGCTGCATTGACACGACTCCCAACGGGTAAACAACAATTACACTACTGCCTTGTGCTCACTGCTTAGGCACACCCACGAAAGAATATGTAAGGCACTTAATCGAGAACGCCCAACTTGAGACTTCTCACCTAGAGTCACCCATCACTCTCACAACTATACGAATGCCACCAACACTTTGTTGTTTGAGTGCAAGGACGACTACACACAACTTGGATCCAACGGATTTCACCTGCCACCCTAGGCTAATCTATACCACTCTATTGTTCACCCATAATGGTAAGATAACACAACCATACCATCCACACCTATCATGGTTTTTCAAATTTCATGCACTAAGCACTTGTATGGGGGACACTAAAACGACCATGTCATCTCGCGAAAGATCTAATACCACTCACACTGTAGCTTCATCAAGGCACATCCCTATACTCATCAAATACAGTTTCCAAACACGATCTACCAACCATACAGATAACAATCAAAATCACAAGCCTTTACTCCCGTAAAATTCTCAAATGACTTATACTCGAAGCACACTAGAACCGTGACCAAAATCATTACACCTGCGACTTCACTAGTAACCCACCGAAACACATCTTTGAGCTTACGCACTCGTAACTCAACTATCGAATCTCAACGAGGAATGCGACTCAACATCCAGTTAGGGAAAGGACATAAGAGGTACGAAACAGGCTTTTAAAGCTACAAAGCATCACGAAGACTGCTAACAACACTCCACAGGGCGAGGGATACCCCAAAAATTATTTATGCCTAAAAAACCTTGAAATAGGCTAGGCCAATGATTATAACACTCACATCCATTTTGTTCTCGTTCATACCCTATTTTTGTGTATACGGCTCAAGACATAGCATGACTCGTGGCGTACCTAATCCTTAACAAGTCCAGAATCGCATACATAAGAGTATTAGCAGGGAGGTATTATCACCGTCCCATAACCCAATCATAACAGATGGTCTCTGGGGTGTTTTAAAAACCTTATCAGACCTAATCACAAGGTCATTAGCAATACAACTCACTTTCCGGTAGTATTACTCTACAAGAAAAGTCCTATACAACAACCAACTAATCATCCATGCCTCAATAGCGATGAAACAAAACCATGATAACACGAAAATATAACGGGCAACTGACTAAGGCCAACACCAACTCATGTGGTTACCGCAACTTACGAGCAAGCCCCACTTTGGTGCTGGAATTTGGGATTTTTTGATAAAAAATAACAAAATTCAAGAAATATTTAGAAAATATTTTAACACCTTGAAAATTAAATTTTGAAAAAAAATCATTTTTGTTGAAAATAGAGTCACCACTTGATTTTTGAGAAAAACAAAGAAAAACAAAAGTAGACTACTGATCGTTAAAATGTTAACCAAAGAAAATAAGGGTTCGGAGGCTAAAATACGAACCGAAAAATGTGTTAGGCACCCCGTTCGCCCAACCATAAAATTGACATCTACTAATTATCATTAGTTCTTAATTAGATTTTTTAAATGCATACAAATATAGAAGATGGGGGAGAATTAAAGAATATTCAAAATTAAATAAAAAAAATACATAGTATATGTATATAGAATACTAAAACAAAGCAGGTAAAAAAATAAAATTCTAAATCCTACGGCATGCAATTTTTAACTAAAGAATATATAGCGCAAACTCGCATGCAATATCACCTAAATTAGTATAATTCAAATAAAAACAAAAATATGCTAAAAGTCATTAAATTTAAACTATACTAAAAAAAACATGAATTTATTAATAACATCATCAAATAACTAAGATAACCTAAACTATTCTAAACATGATTTTAAATGAAGTAAATAAAGTATACTTTGCATTATTATACCAAACAATCTAAAATTACATTAACATGATTAACTGCTATTAGAGAGAAAAGATAACCTAAAATAAAAATGATATATGAGAATCTATATTAAAAGGTTAAAAGAAAATAATGAAAGACTAATAACAGGATTTGTATGTACTAATATGACAAAAGAAAGTTCAAATATTTAATCAAAAAAAAAAGAAAAAAAAGAAAAATTTACAAAAGAAAAATTAAACCAAAATTAATGGGTTTCAAAAGAAAATGCTATTAAATTAATTAGAATTATGACTTAAAGAAAAAGGAAAAAGAATCTAAATATTTATCGGAAGTTTTATAGGTTTTATACAAAAGCTGGACAAAATAAAAAAAAGTAAAATAAATGCTATAAAAAAGAAACTAAGCTAAAATTAAGAGATTTTGTAAATTTTGATGTTGAACAAAAAAAAAGAAAAAAAAAGAAATGCAACTAGAAAGAATTTAAACTAATGATAATATATAAAAATAAATTAAAAAAACTATTATGTAATGGTATAGCAACTATTTAATTAGAAAAATATGGATGTAATATTGACAATTATAACTATATAAATGTAAGTGCATTGGTTATGATAACAACAACACCATGAGTTGTAATTTTCAAATACATTAGTTCTACTTTGATGAATTAACGTGCTAGGTGCAAATGTACAATGTGGGTAAAATAAACATGAATTAACTAGTTTAGCTTAATCTAAACATATTTAGTATAAACACATCAAGATTCATGATCTAATAAAGCAAGATAATTGAATCAATTATGCAAGTGATACTATCAAAGCATGCAGAATAAAATGTTGAAACTAACCCAGTCACTCCAAGAAAGAAGAAATAGAGATAGAAAAATCGGAGATCCAAACATAATACCTGAATTGCAAGTAATCCTCGAGTCGGAAAATAGTGATCGGTAATCCAATCCTCAAACAGTGGTCCAATCCATGTGTAGGTAAGTTAGGGTTTCGGTATTGGTGGTCAGTCTATTGGTACTTTGGCAGAGTGTCAGTGTTAGAATTCTTCCATCTTCTGACCCGACAGAGCTCCGATATTAGAATTGTCCTCCTAAATTCGTACTAGAGGTACGGTATTTATAGAGTTTTTCAACCATTTAGGTGATGACACATTTTGGGACACGTCAAGCCATTTGGAGTTGGCAATCGCCGGGTTTGGAGTGGGCGGTTGCCACAAAAATCAAGTTTCCAAGAAGTTTATATGGCGATCACCACAATGGAGTTGGTGACCCTATGGTTGCCAGTTTGGCTAGGATTTTCAAGAGGCTCTTATGCAGGTCGCCACAATAAAAGTTGGTAGTCCCACAGTTTAAAGTTTGCGGTTCAAGGTGATTTCACTGGTTTGAAAGTTTTGATCATTGGGTTCAAATCACTGAGCTTGGATCACTTCTCAAGAATCGTTTCAAGTGCACCATTCAACTTGTTTTTATCATCGAATTCATTCGGATCAACTTAAGATTAGGCGGAACCAAATTTGGGTGATTACACCCACCATGCACAAAAGAAAATAACACTCAACTCATGAGTTACCCTCGCACCAATCAACAACAACCGAGTAGCGCTTCTATAACCCATACTATTACCCTGACTATAACCTCGCCCAAGCTCTATAGGCACAACTCCTATATAAAAGGCATCACAACACTTATCCAGGTGAGATTCGATTTATCATTCTAAAATCATTCAACTATATTAACCGTCTCCACGTAACAGCATATCAACACGTATTCACATATCGAGGAGAACCCTTAGGAATGACACACCAATTCAGGTAACTCGTTTAGATTTTTGTTAGAATGGACGTCGACCAAACGCCGTTATAACTCAAATCCCAAACTAATCGATCGTACGCCGAAGGGTAAGACACATCATCCCAAAGATCTAACCTCCATACCCAAATGTCAGGTATACCCATGATATTTCATGCCAACACACCAATACATGAATGTCACACATCAATGCAAACTCTCACGCAATGGATCAAGCATTCCCACGGTACCTAGGTATTCGAACTTATGGCTCTGATACCAATCTGTAATGCCCCGATTTCGTAACAATAAAACCCTACGATATTTGTAACGTAAAGAAACCCGAATTTACGATTTTTTCACAGAATCTCATCAAAAGATTAACCGAAACTAAATTTTATTCAAAAACAAACCATCATATCTCATTTTTTTCCATCAAAATTGGCCGAAGTAAAAGAGAGTCTTTTCAGCTGTAAACAAGCCCCCAAATATAACTATTTAGGTCATAAAAGATGCCCAAAAGATAATCAATAAACCTCTATTTCAAAATAATTGTTTAAAAGTGTGCCACCCAGCGAAGTTTGTTCAAACGGACTCTCCATCGAGGGAAAATTTTTAAAGGTACCCGAGAGCACATTGCCCAAAATCCTGACAACTTGTTTAAGTGTTGGAAAAACACCAATATTTCTTCTACTTTGAACATAGTTTTCATAATCCAAAATTTTGAAGTTAAAACATGCGATTACTTCGAAATAGCCACCAACTTCTCGAAAACTTAAAAATCAACATTTTATACGATGGTACTCTATACGAAAAATGAGGAATTAACCTGAAATACAAACCCGACGATCTCACATGTATACAAAATATGAATATACGGCTTTAGAGCCTTACAAAATGGGTTCCACGACCCGAATACATTTCTCACGAATGACATGATATTTATAATGATAATATACAACTCTAATCAAATAACCCTCGAGGTTACCACGACCGTTTTTCTCATCTGATTATATGCTTCCCTTTATCGCTTGAAATGTGCTTACATAACATGAGTCGAGACTCATAGAAAATAAACTAAAGGTGAACGAATGCATAGCATGCGAGGATGGTTATGTGAAATGCGACATATAGTTTTCTCAAAAATAAACCGGCTTCATATCCAAACAAAATACCATTCACATAACATGTTTTTCATTTATTTTATAAAACCAACTACGTTTTAGTCTTTCATTTCCTCATCATTACAACCCGTTTTTAATTCTCAATTATCCATACACACGCACACGCACACGACCGTCTTTCAACTCTTTCCAAATCTAACCAAATTTGTGGTTTAAATTTTTAAGAACCGATGTCGGACGAGTCTATAGATCCATGCATGGTCACTACCGACTGGGTCTCAAGAGGCCCACCAAGTAACATATGCGTTCTATAATCTGCCACAACCAACAGCTATTCTCAATTTGCCAGCCGGTGGGCAGCGTACCCAAATGTCTATTCCCGATTACTAGTCGGAGGCCAGAGTGCCCAATATGTGTAGTTTTTTGGTCTTTCACTGAGGAGCTACTCGAGCCCAAATTATGATTCGTGGATCCCAAATCGGTTCATTCATGTTTGCATTTTCAACATTCCACGCACATGCTAGTCTAACCCAAAAATGGTGCCTCTCGCCAAACCCAACGCAATCAAACTCATTCACCTTACAATCTTCACGAGTCCAAACCTTAAACCCGGTTTCTCTTGGCAACACCTAACCCACGTATGGAGTTAACAATAATTGTACACATTCCCAATTTCATGAACTTTGCATTATTCGGTTTAAATTAGCTTAAAACTCCCAATTTTTATCTGTCATCATTTACACTTTTCGATTCAAAGGATTTATGTGAACTCCCCAACCCGACACCCATAGGTTCTGATGTATTGTATAGATTTATAAACATTCGTATATATTTAGGTTAATACAACTCCCAATGGTAAAAAAATTCATCCAATTGCAATGTTGAGACCTAACGACCCGAAAACTCCCAATTTTCATGATTTCAACTGAAAACAAACCCTAACTTTTCAAAATCACGTGTTTATTGTTCTCCAACGGAAATATTAAGACAAATCTACCACAAATAATACAAAAGCTCAAGATCCAACGTTATTTAACTTCAAACCCAGCTGTAGGATTTACAAAATATAAGTTTTTCATACTTTTAAGTAAAATCCACGACGATACAACACATACATACAATGATCAAGATTAGTCTTAGATCCTACATTTGCGAAACTCTAGCACCAAGCAAACCACCCTAGCAAGCTCTAATTGCAAGAATCTCTAACTAAAAGGGTGAGAAGAAGCCTCCAACGCCAAGGTTGAGACTCTAACGGGTATTCTACCTATAGGGGAGCAAGGGATCACCACCAAGAGGAGCAAAGGGAGCTCCAAGAACCCTCAAACCCAAACCCTACCTCTCAACTTCTATTCTAGAGAGAGAAGAAAGAAAAGAATGAGGGAAAAGACCTAGCTCGAGTCTTAAAAAGTTTGCTCGCTAACAGTCCGCTCGAGCGGACTCACCACCGCTCGAGCGGTCCCCATTTACTCGAACTCTCTGCCACCTGTCCGCTCGAGCAGGCTCTTCACCGCTCGAGCGGTCAACGCTGGGTGAGAACCCCAAACACGGATGTAGCATTAAATCAAAACACGAGCCAAACATCTCACAACAATGCTCTCACGCACTACCAAGCATAAGGACACCTTCATCCATCATTAACATGATTAAATTTCAATTCCTTTGTACAATTAAACGCTTTTCTATATACCACCAAAGACCTCAAAACCCGTTCAAATAAATTCTCAAAAAAAAAAAGAATCGGATCCCTACGCAATGTCTTATTATAGTAATTAATCTGTTATTTTTGAGTGAACCATTGGCCACTAGTATGGCCTTAAGTCGTTCAATATTGCATTTATGTAGCGCTTGATTGTAGAAATTTATTTACACTTTTTTTGCAATTATTAGGTAATTCAATGAGATCTCAAATACCATAGCTGTCCGTTTATTCTTTATCTTCCTATGCCATTAAGGACAGTGTTACTTTAGTTGGGGGACAGTTTAATTCGTATCTCATTTTTATAATGCCTTGTAAAGAGATTGATACTTGATTCTATAATTCAATTAACAAAATTAAAAGTTTAGATGTTCAATCGATATTGATTCAATAATTCAGGCGAGTTTTCTTCGTAATTTGTTGTGCTTTTTAAAAATAAAATTGTTTTAATTCTTACACATTGTTTCATCCAACATGTACAAGTCAATTCATCCATCCATACTATTATATTAAAAGAAGAATATCTACTAGTTGTTCTTTAAGTACGAAGAAGTGGACTTTTTTCCATTTGAAATGACCATTAAAAGTTTTTTTTACAATTGATTCGATTTAAGATTTTGAGGGCACAATTTGAAAATTAAATCAATTCATTACTCCCATTTTGCTACTTATTCAATTTTTACTTACATTATAAATGCTTTAATTTTTTTCAAGAACCTTATATTCTCTCACTTTTTCTTTCTTATTAAATTTTTTAATTTTTATTTTTATTTTAATAAATTTAAAATTGAGCAGATATAGCATGTGACACAAACCAAACCCTAATTTGTACCTTCTTTTTTTTTTTTTTGACCTTTTTACCTAAAATTTAAATTTAGTTCAAAATAGGTTGTTTGATAAATTAGCTTTTAAATGAGCTTTTTTAAATTAGTTGTTTGGATAAAAAGTTAATTTTATTTATTTTTTGTTTAAATTAGATAATTTTATCTTCTTGTATGATAAAAAATAATATTTATATATAATTGATAGTAGTAATAAATAAATTATAAATAAAAAATATTATTATTATTTTTAAAATAATAAAATTTTAAATAAAATATTTTATAATTTAATTTTTAATTTAATTTTTTAACTTTTTAATGTTTTTTACCAGACAAATCATGTTAATTTTTTTTAAGCTTTTAACTAAAATTTCAAAAAGCTATAGAGTGTACTTTGTGCAAATATAAATAACCAAGGTATTATAAGCGAAATTAGCTAACGTGTTCAGAACATTGGAATTGATTGATTGCTTTACCCACGTTGAGACCATCATTACGTTTTTCTTCTTCTTAAAGATCATTCTTGAGTAAACTTTGCTCTCAAGAAAATATCATCAATAAATGAAAAATATTTCGTACACTAAGAATTAAATATAAAATTTGTACGGAGTTATTCCGTATATTATATTTATTTGATGAATTAAACTCAGTTTAACTACACACGTCCGTTAACTAACCTACAAAATGGGCACACACGTAAACTACCCAGCGACGTCTCGCCGGATGCCACTTCGACAGTTAAATTAGAGAGAATTTTGGAAGATGATCTAAATGTGCGTTCATATGAATCTCTTGTTACTTACCTGGTAAGGGACTCTCTTTCCCTTTATATAGTGCATGAGAATATGATTTCTCTCTCCTATCTTATGATTATTTTTCCTGCCACACGTTCCCTCGAATCTGCTCTTCCATCTGACACCTGCTCCGCTACCTGACAACGATACATGTCCCTCCACGATCACATCGTCATAAAAGTTATTAGCTCGGCCATTCGTCAGGCTGAGCCCCTATCTATGGCGCCCCCCTCGAGGTTATAGGATACTCGGCGCCCCCCTCGAGGTTATAGGGCACTCGACGATGGAGGCGCTCGGCCCTCTTGCATTTAATGCCACTCTATCCGCGGTCACATCACATTCAATGCGTTGCCAGGGCATTTATGGGACTTTGGGCCGAATCGTGGGAATCCTTCACCTCTTTCAATAGAGCGGCCCTCTGCAGTCCTTCCTACTGGACCGAAGTCACTTCGCCTAAACGGCCTCTTCCGAGTTTCCCACGTTCAGGTTTGGGCTTTAGCCCATTTCCCGGGTTTGGGCTTCGGCCCATCCCCCTCCAAAGCTTATAGAAAAATTGATCTTGGTTATTTATTTGAAAAATGTTGTCAATTTTACTGTAAATAAATGGTCAAAATCTAATAACTGTAGTTAAATTGAAATTGATTATCTGTGTAAATAATATTATTGTTAACAAATAGAGCATTTAACAATGTTGTGCTCGTAAGATGACAAATATTGTGTATAAAATTGAAGTTTTTTTTAGTAATGTTACAAATATTATATTATATCTCATGTTTTACTTTATAAATACAAATTTAGTGGGGTTCGCATCAACACTAGTGTAGAGCCCACAAAATTTGTGTTTAAATTTGTATTTATGAAATAAACTATTAAATATAACATGGAGTATATCTAAGGGTTTTTTTTGGTGCATATGTATCGGTCGCACCACAATATATGCTGTGGAGTCAAATGAATCCATTAGATGAGAGAGAGAAAAAATTTACTATCTATAATTTTTAAGAAAATTTTATATATTACTACTGTATTTTTTTTTAAAGAAGTTCTAAATGCACACACATTGTTACTATTTACACCTACCAATATATTGGGATTGACACGAATCTGGGACTGGTGCGTTTTCATCTGGACAGACGCTGGTGACCATAGATTTTTGGGCCAGAAATTTTTTCATCCAGATAGAGGTCCAGGTGTCTGAACAGTTTCTGGATAGAGGGTTTTTTGTCTAGACGAAAATTAAGTCCATCAGGATGAGCGACAACTGACTATGCGCGAGTTATAACTCTAAAACGAGGTTATAACTCTAAAACGCTAGAACATTCATATGAAACATAAGCTGTCTAAATACTCAGAGATATTCAAGTTAGAGACTGGAGAAAATATAGAGAGACATATATTGGCTCAGTTTGAAACCATAGAAATATTATGAGGCATAGAATGAATCTTGTAATATGTGTTAAAGAGTATAGTGGATTGATTTTTCTCTTTCGTGAAAGTAAGCAGTCAGTCGAACCACTACATTTTACATAGTTAGTTGTTCAGATTTCTTTTGTGATTTCTATTGTAGATTGAAGCATGCATGGGTTACCGTTTAGCTACCCAAACCTGTTGATCTTATTTTTTAAAATTTAAGCCTAAAAATCCCAACAATGGTATCAGAGCTGACAGTTGTTGAAGATCTAAAGCCGTGGTGGAAGACCAGAGTTGGTTGTTGGCTTAATCACAAGTTGCAATAAAGATGACGAATATCAAATATGAAGTCAAAAAGTGCAATGGTAAGAATAACTTCTCTCTGTGGCAGAGGCGGATGAAAGATCTGTTGATCCAGTAAGAGGTATCGTATGCGTTACACGATAAGGCGAAGAAGCAAGAGAAGATGACCGATAACGATTGGGATAATCTTGATTGCCAAGTTGCAAGTTCGATTCGGTTGAATCTAGAAGACGAGGTTATTCATAATGTGCTCAATGTAGAGACAACCCACGAGATCTGGCAGAAGTTAAAATATCTCTACATGAAGAAGAATATGGCCAATAAGTTGTATGTGAAGAAGCAATTATATGGACTGTAGATGCGGGAAGGTACAAATCTATCGGAACACTTGAATACGTACAATATGCTCATTACACAGTTATCCAGTTTTAAAGTAAAGGTTGATGATGAGGATAAGGCGATCCTCCCCCTAGCATCACTTCTAACATCTTATGATCATCTTGTAACTACTTTGATGTACATGAAGGACACTCTAGAGTTAGAAGAGGTCACCGTGATACTTTTATCACATGAGAAGATGAAGAGGAATAGTGAATCTGATGCAGAAGGTGTGCTGGAGGCTAAGCCTGAGTCAAGTAGGGAAATGAGCAAATCAGATGAATATGGTTATAATAGTGGTAGATCTCGGTCCAAGTCACGTGCAGGAAGGGATGTGGAGTGCTTATATTGCCAAAAACTTTGTCAATGCAAAAGCGAGTGCCAAGAATTGAAGCAGCATCTAGAGGAAAAGAAGAAGGGTAAATCGACTGCAGAAATCGTCAATTTTGCTGAAGAGTCGTCAGCCGATGAATCAGAAGGTGAACTACTTTCAGTTTCTTCAGATTTGAACTTTCTGTCAAAGTCATGGATTTTATATTCAGGATGCTCATACCATATGTGTCCAGTTAGAGAATATTTTGATTCATACAAGTCTTACAACGGGGGTACAGTTCTAATAGGAAAAAACTCATTATGCTAATCAATTGGAATTAGTACAGTTAAAATAAGGATGTTTGACGAGTTGTAAAGACTTTAGGAAATGTCATGCATGTTCTAGTGTTAAAGAAAATTTTTTGTTTCTTTGGGAACATTGGATTCTCTGAGCTATGGGTTCACAAAAAAAATGTGGAGCAATGAAGACCAATAAAGAATCTTCTGTCATTATAAAGGGCCAAAAAGTGGATGGCCTTTACAGATTGGTGGGGGACACAGTGATAAGTGGGGTTACTATTATCACACAAACTAATTACAGCACGAGACACAAATATTTGGGGCTTGGTCAGGTTGGCAAGTGGAGTATGTTAGAAAGTCAGAAAAAGAGTGTAACAGTCAAGGTGGAGTTCAGTTAGAAAAACTCACCCAGAAAAATGGGTGATAGTAGTTTAAGTCAACAGCAGCCGGAATAGTTTAGTGGAGAAACTTCGTCTTACAAGAAAGTTACAAGCAGCACATGAACAGTTCAGGGGCAAATAGCAATATCAGAGAAGGTGGAGTCTTCACAGAAGACTGAATAGTTGGAGTTTGGAAGATTGTCCAAAGATTAGAAGTCTGTTGATTGAAAAAGGGTTAAATTCAAGTATGGTTTGGATTTGATCCAAGTCTATTCAAGACGAAAATTCAGAAGGGTTGAGCACCCATACCTAAGAAAGGGGTCCAGGTCGAGGATCGTTGACAGTTTTTCAAGATGGCTGAAAGATTTGAGCCAATGTAGAGATTGCTGGGATTGACTTGAATTTGAGACTGGTGCATTTTCGTTCGGACAGACGCTAGGGCATTCAGACGGTTTTGGGCTTGAAAGTTTTTCGTCCGGATGATTTCAGGCTAGAAAATATTTCATCCGAACAGAAGTTCAGGTGTCCAAATAGTTTCGGGACATAGGGTTTTCGTCTGGATGAAAATTAAGTCTTTCCAGACGGGCAGCAGAGGACTATGCATGAGTTAAGCCAATTTTAGGGCTTCCTTTGAAACCTATATAAAATGGGTTATAATGCTAAAACCCTAGAACGTTCATATGAAATCAAAGTTGTCTAAATACTCAGAGAGGCTCAAGCTAGATGTTAGAGTGAATATAGAGAGACATAGATTGGCTCAGTTTGCGGCCATCCAAACATTGTGAGGCAAAGAGTGAATCTTGTAATCTGTGTTAGAGAGTATAGCTGATTAATTCTTCTCTCTCGTGATGGTAAATAGTCAGCCGAGCTAGGAACATCTTGCGTATTTAGTTAATCTTGTTTCTTTTGTGATTTCTATTGTGGATTGAAACTTACGTGGATTACCGTTTAGCTTCCCAAACTTGTTGATCTTATTTTTAGGGATTTAAGCCTAAAAATTCCAACACAATATAAGTTTTAATGCATAATGTATAATTGCTCAATGCATTTAACTAGTGTACGAAATTCAAAATGGTGTGGCTTTATCACCTCCCAATGACCCAAATCTCAAATCACATTGCTTTTTGTCTTTTCACGGGAACTGAATAGGAGATCAATGGATGAATGATTGTTTACTGCCATATATTAAAAAAGATGTATTTGATAGTGTTGATAATGAACTTATTATTCAGTACTTTCAAAATAAAAAAATTCAGTGTGGCCAACAGTAAAAATTTGTGTTTATATGTCTTTTTGGTATAATGATGGTATCAATATATGATATTATTTTTTATTATGATTCGAAAAGTTTAAATTAATTTAAAATTTTATTAAAAATATATGATGAATATTATTATATATTATATAATTATTGAATTTGAGTTACTAATGACACCGGTAACAAAAATTTCTAGAGTCCCTAATCTTTGTGTGATGAGAATTTCAATCGACCTAATTTGCCATCCACTACAAATTTAAGAACAAATTTCCTTAGTGTTTTTTTTTTTCCTTCTAGTGAGATTCTAACATGAAACTTTCAAGAATTATCCATAATGAAAAACTACCATGTTAAATTCCTCAGCCTATGTTTGGATTAGCTTTTTTGAGAGATTTATTGTTTAAAAGTCTTTTGAAAAGTCTGCTTATTTGGCCTCAACTGATTTTTTTCACATATTTTTACATTTAATTTTTTATAAATGTTATTTTTTGTAAATTTGCTTAATTTTATCACTGAAATGGGGTATGCACTATGTTTTGTATATTGAAGGAAATTTATATGTAGGCCTTGTTTGGCAATTGGCATTAAGCTGGATTTTTTTATCTTTTTGCTTAAAATTCAAAAAGCTAAAAAGTCTCGTTTGGCAACCAGCCAACTTTTAGCATTTTAGCTTTTTTTCCTTTTTACAAAACTTTTAGATATATTTTTTTAAAATATCATAATTTTTATTATATACATCTATTTTTATAAAAATTATATTTTTAAGATTTACTCGTCAAAATCTATCAAATAAGATCTATAATAAATATAAAATTATATAAAAATAAAATTTTACAAATTATAATAACTTTAAGTCAAGTATTTTTACTTTTTGACTTAAAGCCACTTTAAATTAATTTTTTTAGTTTTTAATTTTTTGTTTAAATTCACCCATACGATTCATCAAACAAGCATTTTACTTATTTAGTTTAAAATGACTTCTAAAAAATTTAACTTAAATCCAAATTAACAAACGAGGGCATAATTAGCATTGAGTCCGATATAAAAGGCAAACTAAGTGTCGCTCCATACTTGACAGAGGTCCCAAATTTTTGAAGTAAGACGTGTATGTTAATGTGTTTGGATTTTAAAATTGAACCCTTATTGAGAAAATACTTAAAATTTTGAAATGTTTTGTGTGAGTTCAAATAAAATAAGTCTCATTTGCATTCGATCTCGCTTAAAGTTTTCAAAATGTCCGCTAAAGAGTCATCATGCACACATACAAAACTCTCATTTGGCTTCGGCTTTTTAGTTTTTTTGATTAATCTAATAAACTCATTAAAAAGTCTTCCATGAAATCTCTCTTCTTCATTTTTCTTCTTTCTACATGGTGGCTTAAATTCACTTTTTAGCTAAATAATTTTTTATTTATTTGACTTAAAAGTAAAAAAAAAATGTTTATTTTGTGTTTGGACTAACTTTTTTTTAGACTTTTTTATTTTTTGACTTTTTTTTATAAAAAAGTAAATGTAAAAAGATGTAAAAAATGTCAGTTTAGGCCAAATCGGTAAGTTTTTTTAAAAAATTTTAATCAAAATTTCTTTTAAAAAAACTGGACCAAACATAGACAAATTTTAAGTCAACTTACTAACTAACGAAGTCTATACATGCGTAGTACATTTGGAGTGCATGGGTATTTTGAAGATTGAAATTATTTATTTTATTTCTCTTAGTATATAAATTATTTATGTAAATAAATAAATTAATCAAATATCATTAAATGTATGAAAAAACTAATTTTTGTCTTACTAATTGTTGGAATCTGTGAATTTCATTGGCCATTCAATTGCAATTGAAGCTTGGAAACCAACAGCCATGAGTGGCTATTGATTTTAGGGGATAACCCTCCATAATGGAAAGGCTGGTTGGCTTCTCTAAGGAGAAGGGGCAGGCTCACGGAGAAGAGGAAGAGACAGAGCCAGGTGCTATGTTTGGTTCTTCTCCTGGGTGCTCTGAGGTCTTAGAAGAGGAAGAAGAAGAGACAGAGCCATGTGCTCTGTTTGGTTCTTCTCCTGGGTGCTCTGAGGTATCAGAAGAGGAAGAGGAAGAGACAGAGTAGAGGAAGAGACACAGCCTGGAATTCAATTGCCATAAGTGGCAATTGAATTCTCTGTGGCTATTCAACTCTCTGGGACTCTTCTCCTCCTTTCCT
>JAOTRH010379406.1:0-35606 GCA_034768845.1 Heliamphora exappendiculata | reverse complement strand
TATATTAATTTTGTCTTTTTTAATTTTAAATGAAATGAGTAACTTATATGAACGAAAAATCTATTTTTTTAAAAAAAAATATATAGAAATTTTTTTTCAGAATCTAGTATAAAAAACGTCTTATTTATATTTTTTAATTTTGTTATTCTTAATTTTAAATGAAATGAGCAATTTATGAATGAGAAATTTCTCAGTATTATTTTTTTAATGTATGAGAAACTTTACATACATAGTATGAGAAATTTCTCATACATATTTTTTTTAATTTTATTATTCTTAATTTTAGAAAAAATGAACAACTTATAAATAAAAAATTTCTCAGTATAATTCAATGTATGAGAAACTTCTCATAAATATTTTTCTTAATTTTATTATTCTTAATTTTAAAATAAATGAGTAACTTATATAAATAAAAAATTTGTCAGTATATTTTTTTTTTTTTATGTATGATAAACTTTTCATATCAACCGATGAGAAATTTCTCATACCTCAATGCAAGGTATGAAAAAATTGTCATGTATTATTATTTTTTTTTAAAATTGTATCTTTATCTTGATACATGATGTTGGAATTTTTTATGTATGGGCATTAATGTATTGAAAAAAATTAACTACATCAATATTTTTATTATTTTTTAAAGAAAAAATGAGAAGTATTTAAAAATTTAGTATGGAAAACTTTACATACATAACATGAGAAATTTCTCATATATATTTTTTAAAAATTTTATTATTCTTAATTTTAAATGAAATGAGCAATTCATAATTGAAAATTTGAGCAAAATATTTTTAAAAAATTCATTAAAAATATATAGAAGGATAAAATTGTCCACTTTAAATAAAAAATAAAAAAATTAACTTTTTACCCAAATAACTAATTTAAAAAAATTAATTTAAAATTTAAATTATCAAACAACTTATTTTGAAAGCACAAATACAAATCTTGAAAGCACAAATTTATTGATCCTTTTGATGAACCATGTTTCGGTAATTTATTCGGTAATGAAGTTCGGGCACAAATACAAATCTTGAAAGCACAAATTCATTGATACTCTTGATGAACCATGTTTCGGTAATTTATTCGGTAATGAAATTCGGGACATCTAGCATTGCTCATAAACAAAAAAGATATCCTTACAAAAAGTAAATGTACATAATCACGTAAAAAAGAACTTTTAAGCAATAACGATAAAATTGTAAAATAAAATTAAAAGGTGACAAAACCAAATTTTTTTACTTTGTATCACAAAATCAATCTTTGTCAAAATAATTCTATGTTGCCTGCAACTTGACAAATAATGTAAAATTATAATATGAAATTAAAAAATGATAATTACTCTCTCTAGCACTATATTCAGATCTTACCTTTTAACTTAGCTAATATATTAAGAAATGTCAAAAAAAAAATATATTCATTCTAAATACTTTAAATTTTTTTTACCGGTATAACTTAAAATTGATAAATTTTATTATGGATCAATCAAATGAATTCAAGGGAGTTTTGTTCCTAAAGATGCTACTCATCCTTTCATCTATAAAATTTTTCTTCTGTTGATAAAAAAAATCAATGAATTTGTAATGAAATATTTTAAAACAAGGGGTGTTTGGCAAAGTTTCTCACACTAATTTTTAGTTTTATATTATTAATTTTAGTAATAAATTATAATTTTTTAAAATATTCATAATTTGTATTATAAATTATAATTATTTTTTATTTTATTTAACTATAAACAAATACATTTATTAAACACTTATTATTCAAGGCCTTCCAAATTCCTTATCAAATGAAAATTTTATTGTTTCACGGCTCAAATTAAATTTTGCTTATGTTGTTAACAAAGGTATGGCACGGGAGTGCCCAAACGAGTTGAATGGAGTGGATTCTAAAAATAATTATATTGTATGGGTACTTGTTCGTGTGGTATATTTAGCTTTTCGCAGTTAGATACTAATGTCGAGAAACTTAATGCTTTGAACACTTCAATTAGAATTTTAATGAATGCTAAAGAATGGTCAGTTTTAGGTACTAGAAATAAAGCTGCTACAGGTGAACTTATGGTAGGCAATTCTTCAGGAAAATAATGCCTTTTCGTACCTTTTTTTAAGATTTCTTTCTTGAACCAAGGTAGAAACATTCATCTACTTGGTCTTGATATTAGTGAAGTGTTAAAATATAAAAGTGGCATTTTGAATACTGGGGAAAATTGTACTTCGTCAATCATTTTCCCTAAAGAACCTAGTAAGTGTGGAGTAAATTTGGTTAAAGAGATTGTGACTTCCTCTTGATCATCTATTGTTGTGAAAAAAGTACAATAGCTAAATTAAGACATCAAATCAAGAAGTATGTGTTAGGGTTGTATACTAAAAATCATAATTTTTGGTTTAGTATTTCATTTAAAAAAAATATAATTAGTTTCTTTATTTTATGATAATCTTAATGAGTAATATATGCATTTTATTATTTGTTTGATGTCGTATATGAATATCTTTTATTCTACATAGGATTTAATTTAGAGTATAGAGTTCGACTTGCACACGGAAGACGAGATTAAAGGTTCTTGTGAAATATAGGTTTTTGATTCACAGTTTAGATGAAATTAGACAAACAATCAGTACGAATGTAGTACAGAGTTTTAGTAGATCTGTCTTAGTTATGGAGAACAGATAATGATATCGTCTATTGTTTCGACTCGCTGTGCTAATACACTTTATGTGTATTGAACATGATCATGTTGGAGTAATTAATTTTATATTGATTATATAAATTAATTCATATCTTATGGTTATTATGAGTGCTTATATTCTTAATCACAAAATAATTAATGATTTATGTATATTTAATATTCGTTATTTTCATTCATTAAATAGTGCGATAATTTATAGGTCTATAATTCCAGTGAGTTGGATAACAATATTGATTATATGGTGGATATTTATTATTGATAAAATTTACGTTTTAAAAAATCGAGATTGATGATACCCCTTAAAAAAAATTATAAATTTTGACTGAGTCAAGCCTTCCAGATTGATTTAATTATTCGGCAATTAAATAAGTTAAGTAGAAGGTCTTAAAAAATTTATTTAAAAAGCCGATTAAAAATAATTATCAATAATTTAATTTAATCGTTTATATTTAATCGACGGGTATCGAGAATCTTAACGTAGGAAGAATTAATAATTCAATTTTGATAATATGGTTGGGAGTGCAAATATAATTTCTTTTGTGGAATGAATTATAATTAATATTTTTTTAAAATTGCTTCTAGATTGAGGCAAATTTTCATAATTACATTAAGAGACCAAGTCATATTTACTCAACATGTTCTTGTTGTAACCCTATATATATATATATATAGTTATGTAAACCCTAGCCCATAATTAATCTCTACAGTTAGGGTTTTCACGAATTTTACAGTTGGTTAGTCAAGGTTTTGAAGAACACAAGAATTGTTGCTTACATTACGTCGTGTCTCTTGCATTTGAGAATATAATAGAAGACTTGGATTTGGAGCTTTAACTTGAAATCTATAACCGCGAACAATTCTAGTCTAAAAGTTGTTGCAGCAACCGAAATTAATCTTACCAGATTTCGTAAGGTACAACTCTAATATAACTTTGGGAGTATATATCGGGTTTTATTTCGATCGTTTGACATCAAAAAGTTTTAATCTGAAGCCGATTTTGATATTTTCTCATCCAGTTATTTTTGGTTTGAATCATGTTCTAATCAATGGATCTTGGCAGTTTAGCCTCCAACAATTGGTATCAGAGCCGTCTTTAATTGTGTATGATTTAAATTGTGCTAACTCGATTTTATGAGCAATCTAATCCCGGCTTTTAATGGTATTGTTTATTTTGCATGTTTGAATGCATGGTTTGAATGATAATTATTAAATTAATTTTTTTAACCATAAGGGTTGATCGTGATAAATTGATTATGAACTATTTGGAGGTATAGGATCAATGTAAAAATAATTATTTTTTGATTTATAATTCTTGTATTTTTTTTATTTTACAAAAAAAAAAGAGGAACAAAAGAAGAACAAGTTGAAGAACACATAAACCGCGCCTATTACAATATTCCAGAAAGTGGCGGTATTTCTGCTTGGATTGGGTTTATTATGCTTGATTTCTACAAATATTCATGAATGCATTAATAATATTCAGTGGTGTATGTTTTCATCATGCTGAACAAATGGAATGCTAAACTTGATTATGAAGCTTGGTTATATCCTAAAAGTAATTCTTGAATCTGGAAATTCAAAACCGTTATCATGCCATAGTGTCACGGGCCACCATCTAATGCCCCGTGACGCCTCACGATAACCCAGTGCTCACACGTCCATGCGTAGCGCATTCGGCACGCCCCAGTGCACACGCTTCCATGCGTAGCGCCCCAATGCCCATGCACGCACCCTTGTGCCGCACGTCTAAGCGCCCCAGTGCCCCATTTAGCACGCGCCCCTACGCCGCACGCCCCAGTGCCCCATTTAGCACGCGCCCCAGTGCCCCATTTAGCACGCGCCCCTACGCCGCACGCCCCAGTGCCCCATTTAGCACGCGCCCCTACGCCGCACGCCCCAGTGCCGCATTTAGCACGCGCCCCTACGCCGCACGCCCCAGCGCCCCAACCAGCACACACATGGTGCCATTTTTTAGTTTTTTTCTATTTTCTTAGTGATAGGATAATAATTTGTCACACATCATGTGGGCCTTTTTATTCTAGGATTTATGAGCTATTTTTCCATGTAAAGCTCATAATTTAGTCATTTTTATTTGATTTAGCCATTATGACTCTTCAAACATTTTGATGTTTCTTCCTATAAAGTTGGAGATGGTCCAAAATGCTATTATAGGGGGGAGTCAATACATGAACTTGTCTCCCTATCCGACATTGAGATTGCCCACGTCTAGGCCTTGCACCATTGATCTATTGTGCAACGTTTTAGCTTTGTAATCTTCATTCAGTGATTAATAAAAGCTCGTTTTATTGTATTTGAATGCCCGTGTACTGTTGCTTGTAATTTCATTTTTCGTTGCTTTCGTTTAGTTTTCTGTTGCTATAAACCTTCATCTGAAGGTTGATTGAGTTTATCTGGCTTACCTAACGAGACCCGACAAGCGCCACACATGGTGTAGGCTGAGCACGGCTGTGCCTCAGGCCTCGCCCCGTGACAGTTGGTATCAGAGTCACGTCGAGAAGCGTGGATTCGTGGAAATTCACACAACTGGTATTGTGTTTCAAAGACAAGCTGCAAGATGGTTAACCAAGGACAACGACTCGATGCCTTGGAGGACCGTGCCGAGGGATTTACTAGGATTTCCATTCGACTAGAGGAACGCCTTCGGGCACTTGAAGTAGGTGCTATTGCTGGCACTTCTACTCAAACCGAGGATGTCAACGGCCTTAGAGCAGAACTAATTACTCTTCAACGTGACATGGAGGACATCAACAAATGTGTTAACGTGTTGACATGTCTCATCGTAGCCGGTGAAACTGGTGACGTACGTGAAGGTCCTGGTCTGGGACGAGCGATGGTGCCTATGTATGAAGCATCTCACATGCGCGTCCCCGAGCCACGTACTTATAGTGGTGCTTGGGATGCCAAAGAATTAGAAAATTTTCTTTTCGACATGGAGCAATATTTTCAGACACTGAAGTCTAAAGATAATAAGAAGGTGATGATGACTACGATGTATTTGATAGGGGATGCCAAGCTGTGGTAGCAGACCAAGTACGATGAGATACGATGGGATCTCTATGTTATTGATAGCTGAGAACAACTTAAGTAGGAGCTCAAGACCCAGTTCTTTCCCGAGAATGTGGAATACAATGCCCGGCATGCTTTATGTGACTTGAAGCACACGGGTACTATCCGAGAGTATGTCAAGCAGTTTACTGCACTCATGCTGGATATTTGGGACATGTAAGAGAAGAACAAGTTGTTCTTTTTCATGGAAGGTTTGAAGCCCTGGGCACGACTTGAACTCAACAGATTACGGGTCTAAGATTTGGCTAGTGCCCAGACAGCTGCTGAACGTCTAGTGGATTATGTTAGTGAGTCCCCGAAACACAAAGAGCGGGGCTCTTTTAACAAAAGTGGGGGAGCAGGTAAGCCACATGGTCACAACAAACCCAAGAATGGGGGAACAGATAGTCAGGCATCAAACAATGTTTCGAAAAACAACAATCAATTCAAAGGGAAAGACATAATAGAGATCCGAAAAACAAGGGGATCCCTTCATGTTTCCTGTGCAGTGGATTGCACAGGGTGGGCGAATGCCCACACAAGAAGGCCCTGAATGCTTTTCAATTACACCTAGCCAATGAGTATGCGTCAGGTGATGAAAGTAGTAGCAATGATAGTGGAGAGGAAAACACCCAATCCAAGCACAGTCAGAAGTTGGGATCCAAAACAGGCTATAGAGTGGGGGCCTTACACATGATGAATGTTGTGAAAAAGCAAGCGTCAAGGTCAAAAGCCAAAAAAAGCAAATGCACTGATGCTAAACCGAGGTAAGTTGAAGACAACCCAGACAAACCTACTGAGAAGAAGAAGGGCAACAAAGTCTCTAACAAAGGTCTCATGTTTGTAGATATGCGAGATAGGCAAACTAATTTGTGCTTTTGTCGACACGGGAGCGACTCACAACTTTGTGTCAGGGACAGAGGTGGAGCGATTGGGCTTATTCTTAGAGAAGGATTCTAGCCGAATCA
The DNA here is from genome assembly GCA_034768845.1 of Heliamphora exappendiculata. NCBI lineage: Eukaryota > Viridiplantae > Streptophyta > Magnoliopsida > Ericales > Sarraceniaceae > Heliamphora > Heliamphora exappendiculata. The sequence continues at coordinate 28,889 of JAOTRH010379406.1, read as the reverse complement.
AGATAGTGAATTCGGCAGCTTAATCGATATATGGTGTTGCCAAATCAGTCCATGTTAAAGTATGTTCGTGGGAGGGACGACTTAACTTCCCGGCGGTGCTGATGGATGACTTTCAAGCGATCCTTGGATTAGAGTTTCTGAGGGAGATGACGATGGCTGTGATGCCGTATAGCAACACGATGTGCATGATGGGGCACAAACCTTGCTTCATTCCTACCTTGTCTACCAACAACGCTGAGAAGTTTCTCTCAGCCATGCAGGTAAAGAAGGGAGTTAAGAGGCACGAGCTCACCTGGTTAGCTGCTTTATTTGTGGAAGAGTTCCTCGAGACAGGGCTGGTTCTAAACCTCGTATAGAAAGTCTTAAAAGAGTTTAAAAACGTGATGCCTACTGAGCTCCCAAAACATCTCCCGCCTACAGGGGGCGTTGATCATACTATTGAGTTGGTGCCAGGTGCCAAGCCACCAGCTCGTGCTCCGTATATAATAGCCATTCCAGAGTTACAAGAACTGAGAAAGTAGCTCATAGAGTTGATTGAAGCGGGTTTTATCAGACCTTCTAATGTGCCATTTAGAGTACTTGTGCTCTTTTATAGGAGCTTTCTGGACGGAGCTTTTCAAGATTCTCGGTTCACAACTCAACATGTCTTCGAGTTTTCACCTATAGACAAATGGCCAGACATAGTGATTTAACAGTATGCTGGAGGGGTACCTACGTCACTTTGTTAATGCAAATCAATGCAACTGGGTTCAACTTCTAGACATCACTCAACTATACTTCAATGCTCAACAAAGCACTTCTACGGGCAAGAGTGTTTTCAAGATAGTTACTAGCTAACAACCACTGCTACCTCACACAGTGGAGGGACCTTACACAGGGAAGTCACTAAGAGCCTTTCAGTTTGCTAAAGATTGGCAGAAAGATGTCAACCTAGTTCGTACCTATATGAACAAAGCTGCAAGTAAGATGAAGAAATGGGCAGATGAACGCAAACGACCATTAGAATTCAAAGCGGGTAACCAAGTTCTTGTCAAACTTCAAGCTGAACAATGCAAATTCTTGTGGGGAAGGAACAAGAGACTTATTCGCAAGTACGAGAGACCGATCACCATTACCAAGAAGATCAAAAAGAGTGCCTACAAGGTCGACTCTCCGTCTTGGATAAAGATCCACCTAGTCTTTTTATATCATCCAACTCAAGCCTTATCACGCACATATGGAAGATCCACCCCGCAATGAGCCAATCTGAGAATCCATTACGGTTAAGCCAAAAAAGAGAAGCCTCGAAGCAATATTAACAGACCGATTGACGACCTCTTCAAGGAAGACATTCAGAGAGTTCTTAATCAAGTGGAGGGGAATGGGTGATGATGAAATCAGTTGGGAGAAGGAGTCAGACTTGACGGTTTTTGCAGAGGAGATCCAAGCTTATCTAGCTAGAAGTCACTGAGGACGGCGACCGTTCAAGTGGGGGAGAGTGTCATGGGCCACTATACAATGCCCCGTGATGCCTCACGACAGCCCAGCGTGCACATTCCTACGCGCAGCGCACACGCGCCCATGCACAGCGCCCCAATTCCCATGCGCGCGGTGCTGCGCTGCACGCCTAGCCGCCCTAGCTAGCACGCGCCCTTGCACCGCACGCCCCAGCGCCCCAACCGGCACGTACATGGTGCCATTTTTTCATTTTTTTTCTATTTTCTTACTAATAGGACAATAATTTGCCGCACTTCATGTGGGTCTTTTTATTCTAGGATTTATGAACTATTTTTGCATATAAAATTCATAATTCAGTTATTTTTATTTTTATTTAATTCGGGCCATTATGACTCCTCAAACATTTTAATGTTTCTTCTTATAAAGATGGAGATGGTCCAAAATGCTATTTTAGGGAGAAGTCAATATATGAACTTGCCTCCCTATCCGATATTGAGATGGCCTACGTCTAGACCTTGCACCTTTGATCTATTGTGCAACGTTCTACCTTTGTAATTTTCATTCAGTGATTAATAAAAACTCGTTTTATTGTATTTGAATGCCCGTGTACGGTTGCTTGCAATTTTGTTTTCGTTGCTTTCGTTTAGTTTTCTGTTGCTATAAACCTTCATCTGAAGGTTGATTGAGTTTGGCTGACTTGCCCAACGAGACCTGGCAAGGGCCACACATGGTGTAGGCTGAGTACGGCTGTGCCTCAGGCCTTGCCCTTTGACACATAACCATGTGTGATACCATGATCAAGCCATGATGTCTAGAATGTATTGATCAAGCAAAAAACTAAACAAAAACTATGAAACAACAAGGAAAATCAAGTACTACACGGTTCAATTTTGATGGCCACAACGCATTGCATTATATATGATCAAGAATCATTCATGAGATACGTTTTTTTTTTAAAATTCCAAATGGCAATTCCAATCAAGAGGCCAAACAAGGCATTAAAGAATCCTAAAGTTTGTCAATCTGATTCATAAATTGCAAGCCTACACGCAAATTGCTTAGTGCGGCACACAAGGCGCGTAACCAGCTCGTTGCGGCATTGGGCGTATGCGGGGTGGTGCATCGTGGTGCGAGCACGGTGGGCTAGCGATTGTGTGTGGCCAGACGGTGGCGGTGACCGTTTTTCAATGTGACTAAAATTTGCAGTAATTGAGTTGTGCAAAATTTCTGATTGGCTGCAAAATTTTGATAGGATCAGAAGTTTAGAATTTTAATTCTGACAGGATTGTAAGTTTTTTAGATGAACAGAAGCTCTTTGACTAAAGAGCTTTAGATAGACCATAAAATCCGAGATTTAATGTATTTATTTATTTAAATGCGTTAATACTTTTATTTTGATTTATTTATTTTGTTCGATTTTAATTAATTTTGGTTAATTCAAAGTTATTTTTTTTGTAGTGAAAAAATAAAATAAATTTTTTTAATAAAATTAAATTTTTAAAGAAAATTTTAAAATTTTATTTTGTTATATTAAAACACGTTTAAGATGATTTTTTTTAAAAATCGAATATCATATAAAAACGTGACGATTAATTTTGAATTTTTTGAATTAATTAAAAGGAGTTTAATTTTAATATTTTTTTAAAAAATATGTGTCACCAAAAACAAAATTAAATTCTTGATTTTTATTTAATTTTTTTATAAAATAGAATTTAAGAATTTTATTTGTTATACATAAAAACACGTAAGGATGGTTTAAAAAATAGGATATTTTGTAACGTGTAGTTTTCAAAAATTATAAATTTACTTTAATTAAACATATTTTATAACCCTAAAAAATATTTTAAAAACTAAGTGGGTGAGAGAATTTATTCATAAATAAATCTCGTTATCTTCACCACTAGTTCGTAAGTGATGTAATTAATTTTGTATGTTGGTATTAAAACTATCATCTACATCTGACAGAATTAATTACGGAATTACTGGTACGAACCTCCCTTAGGGGGATAATTCTAGATAATTATTAGTGTGAATTACTTTTCCATCTAAAGGGTTCATTGCGAAACGGTTGATTTGGGACTAAGTGATGATATATACTTAACTATAAATAATAGTATTATTTTTATCTGAATTACTGCTATTATTTATAGGATTGAAACTACGTCAGCTATTTAATTTTACTTGGCACGCTCTGTTGCTTTGATAGTAAAATTAATAAGAATTGACTTGTCTGGACAAATGATGAATAGTAGACATTATTTCCATCGAGGCATTGTATTTGCAGTATACTAGACTGCTAACGATTTAAAAAAAACATGGTAGAGAGAATCGATTTTAAAATAAAATTCAAAATTTTACTCATCATAATTAATTATTTTTAATTATGTGATTCTCAAGATTAAAATGGCTTTCAATTCACTCGTTGCTATACTAAAAAAAACTAACAAACTTACAGGTCCTAATTATGTTGATTGAAAAAGGAATCTATATATAATTTTAGCTGTCAAGGGTGCATGTTCTTTGAAAGTGAGAAAATGTGTTTATTTTTTAAAAAAGTTCTTCGAGCCGAAAGACAAGAAGAAAAAAAATATTTAAAAATGAGGTGACACGATTTTTTAGGTAATTAGTGGGTTACAAATTGGTGTAAAAAAGTCAAAAAGTAGATATTTTTACTACGATCAGACACGAGACTAAAAAAACCAATGTCCAATTTATCTTGACAAGCAGAATAACAAATATATTTTATGTTCACTAGTTGTGAAAATATATTTAGCGGTGTTATCTACCGTACCTCGTGAGTAGATACGAGAGTAACTAATGTCTGCAATTCATTACAAGGGTTCTAAAAAATTTAACAACTTAGTGATAGAAAGATTTGCCTGCACATGGACAATAATGTAAGTGTGGCAGCAATTACAGTGGGAGATGTTACTCTCAGTTTTAGTAAAGTTCGAATTTTAATATTGAAAGATTGTCTTTATGTATCTTCTATTAGAAGGAATTCAATTTTAGTTTTTAATTTGGTTAGGAATAAATATTCAGTTTGTTTTAATGACTCTGTAGTTATTAAGAAAAATAAATGTTTTGTTTGTTCTGGTACATTGGTGGATGATCTATATGTTATATCTCCTATCTCTCATATACTGCAACTGAATAAATTGAATAACACGTCTAATTTATCAAATAAGAGAAATGAACCTTCTTTAATGAACAAGATATTTCTTTGGCACGTACGCCTGGGTCATATTAATCTAAAAAAGATAAATAGACTAGTTGAAGATGGACCTTTAAGTTCATTAGAAGTTGATGCATTTTCAGTTTGTGAATCCTACTTGGATGGTAAAATGACCAAAGAGGCCATTTTCGGTTAAACGCTATAGAGAAAAAGAATCATTGGAACTGGTTCACTCTAACTTGTGTGGACCTATGACTATCCGGGCTAGAGGACGCTTTGAACTTTGTCATTTTCATTGACGACTACTCAATGTATAGATATGTTTATTTGATGCACCGTAAGTCTAGATGTTTTGAGAAATTCAAAAAATTCAAGACAAAAAAGGAGAAGCGTCTAGGTAAATATATTAAGTCACTACGATTCGACCATGGTGGCGAGTACCTCTTTAGAGAGTTTAGAGACTATTTGTCAACAGAGCAGATTACATCCCAGTTGACTGCACCAGATACTCCACAGCAGAATGGTGTAGTAAAAAGAAAGAATATGACTCTTATGGAGATGACAAGGTCCATGATGAGTTATTCAGATTTATCAGATTTATTTTAAGAATTTACATTAGAGACAGCAGCTTACATTCTGAACTTAGTACCTTCTAAGTCAATACCCTCTACTCGTACAGAATTATGGACTGGGTGCATGCCTAATTTAAGATATATTCGAATTTGGGAGTGTTCAGCTCACGTGCTAAAAGAGAACGTGGGTAAGTTAGAACCGAAAATAGAAGTCTATTTTTTTACCAGGTATTCCAAAGGAAACGAATGGTGGCTTATTTTATAATCATAAGGATCAGAAGACCATTGTCAGTACTAATACTCAATTCTTGAAAGTGAACTATATAATGGACCACAAGCCTAAGAGTAAAATTATTCTGAAAAAATTGAGAGAAAATACTAATAGAATAGAAGATGAATCACAAGTCTTCGATATCCCATTGCTTCGTCGTAGTGGGAGAATTATCGAGACACGTGCTGATTTTGGACTAGATTAGAGTACTACCACAAACATGCCAATTTTACAACCAAAAATGCATATGGATGATGGTATATAGGGTTCAGAATAAGCACAACGTATCATTGCTATTACACAGATGCAGGTAGTGTCTTGTCATAGTGGGAGGGTTGTTCGTTGACCTGGTCGGCATATATTCTTGAGAGAGTCTTTTAACGAGATCCCAGCAGAATTGAATACCAAACCCTGCAACTACAATGAAACACTCTAAGACAAAAATGCATATATTTGGTAAATGGTTATGAATTTAGAAATAGAATCCATGTATTCTAATAAAGTATAGGAACTTATAGAACCATCCGTAGGGATAAAACCTATCGAATGCAAGTTGATCTACAAGAGGAAGAGAGGAGTAGACAGGAAAGTGAAAACTTTCAAAACTAGACTTATTGCAAAAGGATTCATTTAGAAAGAAAGTATCGATTATAAGAAAACTTTTTTCGCCAATAGCTATGCTTAAATCTATCCGAATTCTCTTATCCGTTGAAGCTTCTTTTGATTACAAACTTTGACAAATAGACGTCAAGATAGTTTTCCATAACGGAAGTCTTGACGAGTGCATCTATATAGTGCAACCAGATAATTTTATAGTAAAAGGCCAGGAGCACATGTTGTGCAAGCTTAAGAGATCTATTTATGGACTTAAACAAGCATCCAGATCTTGGAATACTCTGTTTGATTAAGCCATTAAATCTTATGATTTTGATCAAAGTTCTGACGAGTCCTGTGCATGATGAAAGTGTGGTGGTTTTTCTAGTACTTTATGTGGATGACATCTTACTCATCGAGAATGATGTAGGAATATTATCTTCGGTTAAAGTATGGTTATCTGGGTAGTCAAATATGAAAAATTTGAGAGAAACCAGTCACATTTTTAGGATCAAGCTTATGCGAGATCAGAAATAAAGGATGTTGGGCTTATCACAAACCAATTATATCGACACCATCCTTGCTCGGTTTAAAATGCAGGATTTCAAGAAAGGGTTTCGCCCTTTCAGGCATAGAATTATTCTATCCAAAGATTGGTGTCCTATGACACCTGATGAGATAGAGAAGATGAAGACGGTTCTTTATACTTTGACAGTGGAAAGCCTAATATATGCTATGCTATGCATTAAACCTGATATCTGTTTAGCCATTGGCATGGTTAACAAATATCAGTCTAATCTAGGACAAGAGCATTGGACAGTGAAAAAATATATAATTAAGTACCTAAAAAAGACTAGAGATTATATGTTAGTTTACTAGGCAGATGGACTAGTACATTTGGGGTACACAGACTTGAATTTTCAGTCAGATAAGAATTTTTAAAAATTTTCTTCTGAATATGTACTTACCTTAGATGGTGGAATACATCGAGAGTAAATATTATCTGATATGAGAGTTCGTACAAAGAGGTGATGTACCCGTGGCTAAGATTGCATCAAGAGACAACCTTATAGATTCTTTACAAAGAGCTTATCAGCTAAGACTTTTGACAGTCATGTAGAAGGCATGGGAGTTAGATGTATAGCAGCATGATTTTGAATATAAGTGGAAGATTGTTGGGATTGTATACTAAAAATCATAGTTTTTGATTTTAGTATTTCATTTTTTAAAAATAAAATTAATTTTTTCATTTTATGAGAATCTTAATGAGCAATATACGCCTTTCATTATTTGTTTGATGTCGTGTATTGATGTTTTTTATTTTACATAGTATTTAATTTGGTGTGTAGAGTTCGACTTGCACATGAAAAACGAGATTAAAGGTTCTTGTGGAATATAAGTTTTTAGTTAACAGTTTAAATGGAATTGGACAAACAATCGGTACAACTGTAGCACAAAGTTATTGTAGATCTATCATGGTTACGGGGAACAGATAGTAGCGTCGTCTATTATTCCGACTCACTGTGTTAATACACTTTGTGTGTACTGAATATGACCACGTTGAGGTAATTAATTTTATACTGATTATATAAATTAATTCATACTGCATAGTTATTATGAATACTTATATTCTTAATCTCAAAATAAATAATTATTTACGTATATTTAATATTCGTTAAATGGTGCGATCTTTTATGGGTTTATAGTCATGGTAAGTTGGATAACGATATTGATTATATTGTGAATATTAATTATTAATAGAATTTACATCCCAGAAGATCAAAATTGATGATACCACCTTAATATAAATTTAGGATATAGAGATCCTTATGTTATTTGAGTAGAAACTTCTTAGGTTCCTTTAAGATGTATTAAATGTAATATATTTAGTCACAATCTTAATAATTGTGTGAATGCGCAAGAGGATGAAAATTTCTAAACAAGTTTGGAAGAGAAATGACAAGAAGGATAACAAAAACTCTAGTGAGGAATGGATTGATATAAAGAAAGAAAAAGAAAATGCTAATCAAGTTTCTCATAGGGAAGCAAAATATTAATCTAAACTTTTAAATGGGGGTTCATCACTCAACAATCGAGGAAGCCTGGTGAGGCTTCCACTTTTAACATTTCAAAATCTTCAAATGTCTTTGACAATCTTTCGTCTTGTGAGCTTAGAGAAGAAGATATTCATAAAGAGGAGCATAATATTGTTGATCATATCACCTCTTCCTCAATTGTGTCTACCATGAAGACCCCTTTCCCTAGTAAAGAGGTTGATAGGAAAAAATTCAAAGGTAAAGGTAATTGAAATTCAGTATCTAGGAAAGAGAATAAAAGGAAGTTAGATCAAAAGATCAAAAATTTTTTGATTAATCGAAAAAAAAATTCTTTGCTAATTTTGCGTAGAGTTTTACTTTTGGGATCCTAGTGCCGGTGTGACATAAGAATTTCCTCTTTTTATATTAGATAGATGTCAAGTCTCATACCTACTCATAAAGTGCAAATTTATCATTTAAAACAAAAAAAAACTTTAAAAATATTATTGTTGCCAAACGACATGTAACGATCCAGTTTTTAAGTCTCTGGATTAAGAACGTTAAATTATTTGAAACTAAAATTTTAAATTAGGGTTAGATCAAGAGCAAGAATCTTAATGGATTAAGCCCAAAATCAGATCTCGAAATTGAAAACCCCAAAGAAGAAAAATGCATCTCTTAATCCTAGAATTAGATAATTACAATTTGGTCCAAGAACAATAACAAAATTTTTTAAAAATGACAGAAATCGAAGACGTACACAAATAATAAGGCTCTAAGTCCAAAGAATAGGAAAGCTAAGTGCCAACTCAATAATTAAGAAGAAAATATACGCAAAGGCTTAATATTTCATAATTACACGCATAACCTCAAACTTTTAGATAATTATACTTTTAGCCTAAGACACGCCACAATTGGTAAATTCATACTAAACTACACACCTATTACGAAAACACCATAAAATTCTTCCATAATCACTCTAGAAGTCATCAACAGTCTTATTCTTAACAAATTACACTCAAGTCCCTTAATTCTCTCTATCTGCACGAATGTCTCCGAGGCAATCCTCGTTCATTTTCTAAACAGACGTTAACTCATGAATAAAAATATATAAAAGTACTCGATTTCAGATTATGGGAATTAGTGATGAAAACCCACAAAGTCTAGAACCCCAAAATTAGGTTAGAACGGGAACAAAATCCTAAGGCTCAAAGTAAAACCCTATAGAATATAAAATTCTCTAATACTAAATTCTTACAACACTCATCATTTGTTCCACTAGATAATTTTCTATAAAAAGGACCCTTGAACCCCATTTTTGTCCTTAATATTTTGGTTGAGAGGGTGAGAAAAATCCAGAATAATTTGAGTGTTCAAAGCTCTCCAAGTGTGGGAAAGAAAGAAGAAAGAAGGAGAAACAAGAGAGGAAAGAAGGAAGGAACCAAGAGAGCTAGGAGATTCTCAAAGCTAAGTCCTACCCAACCTTCTACCATAACCCAATCTTTCTAAGGTAAGTAAATTCCTTAAACCCTCTGCCATTCCCTTACAAAATACCCTTCAATCCATCTCTATAAATATCCCTAAGAATAAGAAATAAAATCTCACCCAAAAAGGCGTCGTGATGGTAGAAAATGGATTGTTCGTGTGCAATCTACGGCTGGATGTGTTTGCATATGATTGTTTTTGAGTTTAATGGCTTATATTAGTTCTGAAACTTTGATAAATATATATACATTACATGCATGCAAAGAAAATACATTAAATCTAAACATATTTTAAGCTAAGACACCGAAATCCTAAATGGCCTGATTTTGTGTATTTTAACTTTCTGCCACAAACTTTGAACTATCATAAATAATTGTAGAAAAATGATCTAAGTGTGATTTTTATGTCCAGAATTAACTCTTTAAGTTAGCTTTCATAAAAAATTATTTTTAAGTGATTTAATTAGGTAGAACTCAAGATACATCATTTTTACTAAAGAGCGTCAGATTTTGACCACTCTATACGGAAGACATAAAAATCCTAGGTTAAAATGAGAACCAAGCTTAGGTCAAAACATGAAACTTGTATAAAACATGTTTATTTTACTTTCCGCAAAATATGAGCCTAAAATATAAAGTCTTATTAGGTCTAAACGCTCCCCAAAGTCACTATTATGAATCTGTAACTGACAGAGCTCATTGTCGCATGTTTTTGTGAGACCAAAAACCTATGTTTTTAATGGCCAAACCTAAATGTGATTTTCATGAAAAACGTAGCTAATATATTAAACTACTTACTGACAACAAATTAGCCTAAAAGACCCTCAGATGGTCCTCCAAAAGTCTTGTGCACTCTCTGTTGAAAATAGGTTCTGCTGAATCTTTTAATACTCATTGAACCTATTTTATAAAATAATCAAAATTATCAACTTGTTCCAAACAACTAGCATTAGAACCAAACATAAACTTAGTAGGGGACTCCTTAAAATAGAACATACCCAAAAATCAGACCCATAGCCCTTGTTTTGATGCCCCAAACTCGAGGCTAATAGAGGCCCAATTTCTGTACTTTTTCTAGTAAAGTGCTGAATTGTTTTATTTAAATTTATAAAAATGACCCATTTACCGTAGGATCTAACCATAATGTTAAGCATGAAAATTGTAAAAAATATTTTTACTTAAGTGGTGTCAAAAAATAATAACTTAACTTCATATCTAGGTACTCCAAAACACTGTTATGATTTTAATTTGACACTTAAACCTTTACCTTAAATTGGCTAAGTGTATAAGTGGCGTGTCACATTGTGAGACTTAAGGATATAGACTTTAAATGAATTATGTTAGATGATTGGTGTATGAAAATGAGTAATTGATAAATAAAATCCATGCCGCTTGGTTGAATTTATGTCTCGTGAATTATTGATATGCTTTACATACTTGTACTCTATACTCATAATTTTACAATTCCATGCAAAGTATACATATGTCATTTTAACCCAAAGTCACGATCAATTTATATATGTGGATTGTAAATAGCAATTGCATATGTCATATCACGTTATCATTGGGATGGATTTTATGGGATTCGCCGCTTTATTTTTAAGAAAAGAGTGAAAATTGAACCTTAATGTTGGTATTGTGATTGATGGAATTGAAATATTTAAAAATTTGATTATTTGAAAATATTGTGATATTGGCTATATGTCCTGATTGGAATATTGTAATCTTAGCTATATGCCCTGATTTGTTTTGAGATATTTTTGCCCCAAGTGCTAAATGCACCTTATTGTTTATGATGTATATTTTTGGTGGAGGCGGTTCAGGTGGCTTAATAATAAGAGTCAGATTTTGCGATTCCACGTTTAACCTTGACCTGAGATTCAAGAGCCTGAGTGTTGACTTGTTTATGCCCTTGCCGTTAGTGATGACCCCGTTGGACGCTTAGTCCGCTACGTAATCATCCTACAGCTTAAGGAATGCTCTTTGTCGATCGATAGACTTGATCAGCGTGATTGGGATCATAGGGTTTAGGATGATTCACCTCCGTTTGGAATAACCCAAAATAACTTAAGTTTAAATTGAATTAAAAAATAAAATTGGTTACATCGCATTCATTTGCATCACGCACTTGCATAATTGTTCTTATATAAGCCTACCTTGTAGTAAATATCAAATTTATCTATCTTCTTGACTATAAATTGTACTAGGTGTTATATAATATGCGTTGTAAAATGTTTTGTTGTGAGTTTGGTTAAAAAGTTTAGGGAGTTTGTTTCTGAATTTTGGCTCATGGCATTTGTTCCACAGGTGAGGAGGAAGAACTTTTAGAGAAAGTCGCACCCGAATGAGAGGAAGGTTTTGAAGAACAAGGTGAATGACATGAGCCAGTCGACCCCGACAACGCTAATTGAAGGATTTGAAGTTCATTTTTTTTTCTTTTTGTTTAATTTTCCACGGACTCATTGTAATTTTTGTTAAATTTTTTGCAAAACTGTAAACATTATGTATTTTTGATTAGTTCAAAACTCTTAATGATGTAATAGTTATGATATTTAAATAAGAATGAATAGCTAGAATATTTTTTTTATCTATACTTATGTATGACCCGACGTGCCCAGAGGATGGGGTGCCACATGACAGTTGTTCAGAAGCTATTATTTTTAGTAGCTTTGAAGCTAGCGAAATCAAATTGACTCAATTTGTGATTTTTATCCCACTCTAGCAAAATATGAATTAAATTTGTCACAAAGTATGTAACTCACAAAATTACTTATCTTTTCTATCTTATTATTTTCACTTCAATTAAGATTATTAAATAAGCCCTTGCAGTTAAACATAGAGTTGCACCCAATCACGTTATGACATAATAATTTGAAGGATTTTAAACACTAAAAAAGGAGATTAAATCAATCAATATTAAAGGTTCAACAATGCATTATAATAATACACAAATATATACATACAAGAGTGTCTAAGCAACAAAATTAGTTTTGCTGCATCCAAACAGGATTTAAGTTTCTGGAATTTAGTGCCAGCCGAATACAGTCTTGGTCCTTAAATCTTTGTAAATCCTGCTTATTGAGAATTCCAAATAAATCCTACTTGTAGAGAATCCTTTTGTTTGGAATGTTTAAAAAATTTAGTTTTTTTTAAAAAGTAAAGTATCTGAGATAACTTTTTTAGAATAACTTTTTCTTTTTTTTGGCTAAAATATTTAATGATATCCTTATTTTTGCTATAATGTTTGAGATATTGACATCACTTTTTTTCTTATTTTCTTATTTTTTAGAGTGTTAGGTTTTGACCCAAATTTCGAGTTATGGTCTTGGGATGATGTTTCGAGTTAGGTTTTGACCCAAATTTAGAGCGATCTGGTGGTCTGCTTGAGCGGACACTTTGATGTTTCGCCTTTAATTCTCGGGACACCAATGGCTCGAGCGGCCAGGGTGGTCTGCTCGAGAAGAGGCTACACAAAACAGAAATCCTGTTGCAGCGCTAGGGTTAAGTTTTTAACCTAGAGGCCTCATATATAATGTTTTTTTTATGTTCTATAGTGACAGAAGGACGACATAGAATATTGTAATTCTATAGTTGAATAGTGGATTGTTCTCCCTTCCCGTGGACATAGGCATATTGCCGAACCATGTATATTGTGTGTCTGTGATCTGTTTTTATTCTTTGGTCTTCTTTATTGGTTTGGCATGAATTAAAGATTCAGTATTATGTGTGTTACGCTGCACAACAAGTGGTATCAGAGCTTTTTGTTAAGGCTTCAATCACCCGATTACAGTAGAGATGACGAATACGAAGTACGAAGTCGAGAAGTTCACCAACAAGAACAACTTCTCTCTTTGGCAACGACGAATAAAGGATCTGTTGATCCATGAGGGAGTCTCCAAGGTATTACTCGGGAAGGCGAAGAAGCTAGAAAAGATTACCGAAGATGATTGGGAGGATCTCGATGCAAAGGCTACTAGTGCAATCCATTTTAACCTCGGAGATGATGTTATACACAATGTATTAGATGAGGAGACCGCAGAGGCTATTTGGAGAAAGTTAGAGGGTCTCTATATGAAGAAAAACCTAGCAAACAAATTGTACGTGAAAAAGCAGTTATATGGGCTACAGATGAAGAAAGATACGAACTTGTTGAAACATTTAAATGCCCACAACATGCTCAGTACTCAACTATTAGGATTCGATGTTAAAGTTGACGATGAGGACAAAGTGATACTTCTGCCGTCATCGCTGCTTACATCCTATGATCATCTGGTGACTACACTAATTATGGAAAAAAAACTCTTGAGTTGGAAAAGATAACCAATGCATTGTTATCACACGAGAAGATGAAAATGGATGATGAAACAAGTGCAGAAGGGTTAGTCGCAGCAAAGGAAGAGCTGAAACGAGGTAGGAGCAAATCCAGAGGCAAAGGTTCCAATAAAAGAAAATCTACATCAAATTCACGTATAAAGAAAGACATGGACTGTTTGTACTGCCACAAGACTAGTCACTATAAGAGCCAATATCAGGAGTTAAAGGATCATATTAAGAGCAAAAGAAGGGAAATAAGCTGTCAGAGTCTGTCAGCTTCGTAGAAGATAAATCAGACAATGAGGTAGATGCAGACCTACTCTCTGTTTCTTCATCCAGTAATTTTCTATCTGAATCATGAATTTTAGATTCGAGATGTTCTTACCATATGTGCCCAAACAAGGATTTGTTTAACACTTACAAACCTTTTGATGGTGGAACTGTTTCAATGGGCAATGATGCAGCTTATAAAGTGATTGGAATAGGCACTATCAAGATTAAAATGTTTGACGGTGTTGTAAGAGTTTTAGGAAATGTCAGACATATTTTAGAGCTTAAGAAGAATCTGATTTCTTTAGGGGCTCTGGACTCTTTGGGTTGTGGGTATATGGCGAGAGGTGGAGCTATCAAGGTTGGTAAAGGTGCATTAGTCATCATGAAAGTGCAAAAGATTGAAAATTTGTATAAGCTAATTGGGAACACGGTAGTAGGTGGAGTTGCACTATCTACACCAACAGAGTTCAGCACAGATGACACCAAACTTTGGCATATGCGGCTCGGCAATATCTGCGAGTGCGGTATGCTAGAATTTCACAAGAAGAACCTTCTGAAAAGAGTGAAGACGTGAAGAATTAATTTTTACAAGTACTGTGTGTATGGAAAATAGCACAATGTTAATTTCAGGACAAGTTCTTATACCAGCAAGAATGTACTAGATTATATCCATTCAGATGTATAGGGACCAGTCACAGTCCTCTCTCATAGTGGTGCTCAAATTTTATGAGTTTCATTTATGACTACTCCAAAAAGGTATAAATCTATTTTATGAAACATATGTCTAATGTGTTTGGTATTTTCAAAACTTGAAAATTGCTTGTTGAGAATCAGGCATGAAAGAAGATCAAATACCTAAGCACAGATAACAGCACAGAATATAAGAACAAGGAATTCACGGCATTTTGTGAATCAGAAGGGATCACACATCGTTTTACAGTTAGAGGTACTCCACAACAAAACAGAGTTGAAAAAAGAGTGAACAACAAGTGACAGAAAGAGCCAGATGCATGAGGTTGAATGAGGGTCTGCCAAAGGTATTTTGGGTAGAAGTAGTGAACACAACATGCCATATCATCAACAGATCACCGTCATCTGCCATTGACTTTAAAATTCCACAAGAGATATGGTCATGTAAACCAGTTGAGTTGGAAAATTTGAAGATTTTTAGTTGTTTTGCTTATGTGCATGTTCAGGGTGAAGAGAAATCTAAGATAGATCAAAAGTCGATAAAGTGCATCTTTCTCGGCTATAAGAGTGGTGTGAAGGGTTACTGAATGTGGAACCTAACTGTCAAGAAGAAGGTGATCAACAGAGACGTGGTATTTGATGAGGCATTCTTAGCAAATGTGAAGATAGTTCAGTTGATGGTGATGTCAAATAAAAAGCAATAGTTGAGGTGGATTCTGATGAGAATGAGTCACCTAGTGATTCAGGTGATAGTAATGCAAGTCAGCAGTAGTCAGAACATAGTGGCCAAAGGTCGAGAGAAGCAGGTCCACAAAGCACCAGTGAGGTACATCTTTGAAGATATGGTTAGTTTTGCTCTTATAGTTCGCAGTGGAGATCCTCAATCTTACAGAGAAGCTACAAGCAACCTAAATAGAGAAAATGAACTAGTAGCTATGTCAGAAGAAATGGATTCACTATATAAACATAAGACTTGGGAATTAGTGAAATTGTCCAAGAACAAGAAAGCTGTTGGTTGCAAATGGGTATATAAAAAGAAGGAAGCAATGTCAAAAAAGGAGGGTGGAACATATAAGGCTAGATTAGTGGCAAAGGGTTACTCTCAAAATGAAAGAGTAGACTATAATGAGATTTTTTTCACCAGCTGTGAAACACACGTCAATCAGAGTTATTTTGACATTGATGGCTATGCATGACATAGAGCTAGAACAGCTTGACGAGAAGATAACCTTTTTTCACGAAGATTTAGAGAAGCAAATGTACATGCAACAGCCTGAAGGTTTTAAGGAACCTGACAAAGAAGAGTATGTCTGTTTACTAAAGAAATTCTTGCATGGATTAAAGCAGTCTCCCAAGTAGTGGTACAAGCAATTTGATTCCTTTATGGTGACTCACGAGTACACGCGCTGTAAGTATGATTGCTGTGTCAATTACAGACTACCTGCTTACGATTTATATCTTTTGTTATCTTTGTATGTCGACGACATGTTAGTGGCTGCAAAGAGTAAAGAGAAAATTACAAAGTGGAAGACTTTGCTGAGCAGTGAATTTGATATGAAGGATCTTGGAGCTGCCAAGAAAATCATTGGTATTGAAATTCATCGAGGCAGAAAGGTTGGAAAACTATGGTTATCCTAAAAGGGGTATCTGCAGAAGGTGTTGGAAAGATTCAATATGCAAGATGCAAAGCCAGTGGGAACACCTTTTGTAGCTCATTTCAAACTTTCATCCTAATTATGTCCAAGTTTAGAAAATGGGTTGAAACGTATGCCAGCGGTACTGTACGCAAATGCAGTAGGTTATCTTATGTACCTAATGGTGTGCACAAGACGGGCCATATCCCATGCAATCACCATGGTCAGTAGATACATGAAAAATCTAAGGAAAGAGCATTAGAATGTAATTAAGTGGATTTTCATGTATTTAGTAGGAACTCAGGATATGGGGGTATTGTTTAACAAGGAGAGGTCTTCTACAAAAGTAGTAGGATATGTTGATGCCGACTATGCTGGGGACTTAGATTCAAGAAGGTCCATAACAAGGTTCGTGTTCACTCTTGCTGGCGATCCTATCTGTTGGAAGTCTACACTTCATGATACTACTGCGTTATCAACTACTGAAGCAGAGTATATGATAGTAACTGAAGCCAAAAAAGAGGCAGTGTGGTTGAAGGGTTTGGCTAGTGAACTTAGGTTGGTGAAGAACAGTGCCTTGCTACACTGTAATAGTCAAAGCGCCATCCACTTAACCAAGAATCAAGTGTATAGCGCAAGGACAAAATATATAGCCGTGCGCTATCACAGAATTCGGGAGTGACTACTTTCAAGTGACATTTTCTTATCAAAGATTCATACTAATGAGAATGCGTATGATATACTGACTAAACTTGTACCTAGGATCAACTTGGAGCATTGTCTAAATTTGGACCAAGCCTGTTCTTGTTGATATTCAGAGAGAGTGAAGCACTCATACTTGAAAAAGGAGTGCAGGGAGGCAGGAGGAGGTAGACGGCAGGTCTTCACAAATGGTTCAGAAATTTGAGTTAAGGTGGAGATTGTTGGGTTTTGACCCAAATTTCGAGTTGTGGTCTCGGGATGATGTTCGCTCAAGAAATCAAGTGGCCCGTTTGAGCGGACACTTCAACGTTTCACCTTTAACTCCTGGGACACCAATGGCTTGAGTGGCCAGGGGCTTCGCTCGAGCGAAGGCTACAAAGGGTGCTCTCTAGACACTGATCGCTTGAGCGGCCAGGGGTCTGCTCTGCCACGAAACAGAAATCATGTTGTGGCGTTAGGGTTAAGTTTTTAACCTAGAGACCTCATATACAATATTTTTTTATGTTCTATAGTGATAGAAGGACGAAAAAAACATAGAAGATTGTAATCTTATTATTGAATAATGGATTATTCTCCCTTCACGTGGACGTAGGCATATTGCCGAACCACATATATTGTGCGTGTGATCTGTTCTTATTATTTGGTGTTCTCTATTGGTTTGGTGTGAATTAAACATTCGATATCGTGTGTGTTCTGCTGGACCACATAGAGTAAAGTTAATTTTTTAATTAAGGATATCAAGGTCATGTTATTCAAAAAAAAGTTATGAGTTAGGGATATTTAAAGGCTTTCTTTAGAAAAAATAAAAAAGTGAATGGGCATTTTAGAGAGATAAAAATACTGTTAATTGAATGTTGATTTTTCTAAAAAAAAACACTAGTTGCATTTTTTTCAATTTTTCAGAAATGCTTCTTTGAAAACTGTGAAACATACTTAGTACACATTTTAAAAATCATTTTTTAGAAAAGCAAGTGAAAAAATGGCAAAAAAAAAACTAAAAATAATAAAAAGCTGTATATGGGAATGATTTTTGAAGAGTATTGAGAGCAAGAAGAACTAGGCTTAGGCCTCTTTAGTTGTTCCCTTGGCTAGATCGCTCCTACATAAGTTTATGTCTTGTAATTTATGGCAATGAAAAGCTCCATGTATCGAGTTCTCAACGTATTTTGACAGATTAATCGGTTTATGTATGTACCTTGAGGTATAAGGTCTCTTATTTATAGTAGATCTCAGTGGTCATTTTAACGAGAGAGCACCTCTCGCCGAATCTAGGCTTTGGTAAGATGATGATATCCATTTGTGGCTCTGCTCTGATCCCACGACCTTGAGAGAGTTTTCTATCGAGGATGTTAAGGTCATGTCAGTTTTTATTAATGCAAGGCTATACGGACATGCTATCCCCCTTAATGTTCTTAACTCAGTGACGCATCCTCCATAAATGTTTCGTAGATCAACTAAGTAACCATTAATGGCCAATACCTCGGACACACCACCTTAACTAATGCCCCCGAACTTAGTCTCCGTGCTGCACTTCCCCCATGTGGACCGAATGTCTAGAACTTTCCTATCTGGAGCTGGGGCAAGCCCATCTGATTGTTTCAACCCATTTTTGTGTCCTAACTCCTTCATTTGTCTCCAGCTAGTGTACTACAGTGGCAAGTCTGAAGTGCAGAAGATGCTCATTCCAATAGATCTTGGAGTTCGCATCTTAGCTCTTCATTTACTTCATCACCAAGGTAGCTCTAGGCTTTAAATGCTTGTCTTCTTAGCCACCACTAGTAATCAATTCATCGTCACATCATGCCACTTGTCAAGTGCCAATTGGTTATGTCTCGACATGCTCACTTCGAACAAGGTATTTCACAGACATTCTTTCATTTTCCTGGGGGGATAGTTGTCTCCCCTTGTTCTTCTGCCTCCATCAACCATATAAAGAGGGGAGTTTCGACCGTTAGAGTCATTTTTGCATTATCAAGTTCCCGACGTTGCTTCAACTCTACCATTTTTTTGTTCATGTGCAAGGCTATTGCCGGTGACTTGTATCGAACCTGCTTTGCTCTCGTCATGTCTATGTCTTCATGTCCCTATTTATTTCGATCCCTTTTCACATTAGGGTTTGTTTATTTTCTCCCTTTTTATCTGGGATTTGGGGTGGAATATTTAAGTGTCCCACTGAAGTCATTTTTCCATAGTCTCATTTTGCACACTAAGTCTTTTATTGATTGTCATGGAAACTTTGTGAAGCTAACCGTTGAGCATAATGCCTTGACTTTGTTTAGGGAAAACTATAGTGTCCCTCCTTCAGTCTTCATTAGGTTATATTATGAGGCCAATAAGAAGAAATCCATCATTGGTCGCGTGAACGAGGTGGCATTCCCTATCATGTCTATAGTCGAAGGTGGAGTGTGATTCCCCCTTAATCCTCTCCTTCGAGAGATGCTGCCCCAGTGTTGGCTTATGCCCTTTCAAGTATTTACCAATTTCTTCTTAATTATCATGGGGATTGCCGAGATCGATTGTCCTTAAGACCTCAATCTCGGCATCTCCGCAAATCTTTTATTTATACTCTTTTCTACTCTTTGGGGTGTCACTGGGAGACCTCCACACATTACCTTTGCCAGTGTAGGAATGTTCCTCAAATGATTTGTGATCTCCCTAATTCGGATAAGCATGTCAACGACTTCGTGCTAGTCGGAGGAGACTTTGAGTTCCCAGTTGAACAGGAAGGGCTGTAGGGTCAGACTATTCCTAGGCTCCTTAGAGGTCTAAGTCTGCAGCCTTGATCCTTATTTCGTTTGTCATACACATGTATACTTTTTTTATCCTTTCATTGTGCCTTACACAAGGTTATTTTGCAACTAAAGACTTTACTTCTCGATAAAAGAAAAAACTAACATCAATCTAATCAAGTAAGCCTTAGCCTTGAGGATTAGTGCACCTTTAAGCTTCTCGGCGACAACTCAATAGGGAGACAAATAGTCATGTGCACATCCACCATCACTTTAGAAGTTCCTATCTTGAACAACATGACACACACAAGGAACTCGTTTGGCCTACAGGAGAGGGCCATTGGGAATACAGCCCAATCCTCAACCATTACTGCTGTTGTCGCTGCTGCTGCTGCTAATTTTGCAGTCACCGATGCATTGACTACCATTGCTGTTGATTTTGTTGCTATTGATTTTGTTGCTACAATTGTTTCTGATGCCATAAAGATAGGACCCCTTCCTTCTAAGTAGACTAAGGCTCAAGTGGACCTTATATTTAGGACAATCTTACCCACGATGTCCCATCAATCGAGCCTATTTCAGAGCTGGTCCCCAAAATGAGGAGACTGCAATGGGTTAATGGTACCTCCACCTCTATGTGTTGTTAAGATGAGCTAGAGGCGGTTGAGTGGGCTCCATTCTTTAGGGTTCGCAATCAACCCCTGACCACGACAGACTCCTCAACCGGGGACCCAAAGGTTCGCGTTCAAACTGACTAAGTCCCCATACTTTCCTAGGGACATAGTTGACCATGTCACGAATGAAGATCTCACCTTCTACACTCGTGCCACGCATTTTGGCGTAGGGGTAGGTTCTGTGTTTCTTTATTATGTGATCTGTCCCTTCTTTTATGTTGGCGTTTTTTGCTCTGGCATTGGTTCTTTTTGCAGTAAATTTAATACCTCGGTGTGTGATGCAGTGGCATGTTGATCTTTATAAGGGGAAGATGTAGATCACCCAGACCTTTGCTGAGGCTAAGAAGTATTTAAGGCATATAACTTAGATCTACTGCCAAATAGAACCACAAGCCTTGGCCGCAGAGGTTAGGATTGGGTCTCTTAAGGTTGACCTCGAGTACTCTTAGTCTAAGGCAAAGGAGTTGGAGGCCAATCTTCTCAAGTCTAACAGCACAGTCGAGGCATCTGATCTTGCCTTTAAGGCTGCTCGTGCCGAGATCACCGCTGCTCGCAAGGAAATAGAGAGGTTATAGTAGACCAAAGCTGCGTTGAAAGATAATCATACTACTTGGGGCGACGAGATGTACAACTAAGGTTAAAACGAGGTGGGATAAGAGGCCGCTAAGGAGATCATGGCGATTCAAGATGAAATCTTTTTGACAGGCTTTAAGGATGGCCTGAAGAGAGCCAAGGTCCTGGAGGGCTCTTCCCATTGGGCTAAGATTCCTTCTTTTCCTTCGATGGCTATCCCCACTACCGTGGTTTCTAAAGAGAATCCTTCTCCTCCAACTGGGGTCGACGTCTCTATAGCATTGGAGTAGCTGATTAACATAGATTAGGCTTTCCTTTTTTATTTCATGCTTATTTTAGGTTTAAGTCAAGTTCCTCTTGTAAGGTCAGACTCATACACTTTGTACTTCATGCTCAAATTAATGAAAAACTTCACTTTCGTGTATCTCATTGTTTTATGTATTCCAGATGTGTTCTTTTAACATCTTGTACTTGTATCGTTCTTCCCGAATTCACCCACGATAGATTCCTTGCATCCTAGATGCCTTAGTAGCACTATTTTGAAATGGTCGGCTGAGACGACTTCAGTTGAGGCATCACAATGCAACTCAAAAGGCCTAGAAAGATCTGACAATAGCAGTATTGATGATGTGGCTAGTTTATGCTTTGATTTCCTGAAATGCTTATGTTGCTACCTTCGACCAAGAAAACTTTCCAACCTTCATGCAATCTATGATTGATGCCACGATATGAAGCGCCAATAGAACAAGCATAGCTTATGGAAACTACATACCTCATGAATATTCTTTGGTAATGGCCATTGACGCACTGTTTCCACCTTCGACTCATTCACTGCAATCCCAGCCTTGGAAATAAAGTAACCAAGAAAGAGAACACTATTAATTAGAAAGGAGCACTAGTTCACAATCGCACAAAATTTCACCTTATGAAATTAAAGGACCTGGCAATGTGCTGAAGAAGAAGTTCATAGTTAGCATGTAACCAGAATATCATCGACAAAAATAATAACAAACCTCCTAAGAAAAGGTTGAAATAACTGATTTATCACTCACGTAAAGGTGTTGGGAGCATTTGATTTGCCGAATGGCATCACTAGCCACTCACAAGTCCTTCGCGAGTTTTAAAAGCAGTTTTACACTCATGGCATTCTCTAATCCTGATATGATGATATCCACTATTCAAATCAAGTTTATTGAAGATAGTTGCTCCACTTAGTTGATCCAGCAAATCATCTTCCCTAGGAAAGGAAAATTGATACATCGCAATAATTTTATTAATTGCACAACTATCCACGTATATTTGCCACAACCCATCTTTCGTAGGCTTTAATAACACGAGTACTGCACATGAACTGAGGCTCTCCCTAATATAGCCCTTTTCAAGTAACTCCTTTACCCGTCAGCAAGGCTCTTCATGCTCTTTAGGATCCATGCTGTAATGCGGGCAATTTGGCGAATTCGTTTCTAAGATGAAGTCAATCTGATGCTGAATATCCCTTAACAATTATAACCCTGGAGGTAGGAGTGTCCATGAATTGGTCTGACCCGCTCAAACCACCTTACTCAACTCGAGCAACATGACATGAACGGTTTTGCCCATAGTTTGGTTGGGTGACGGGTCTTTCAAACTTTTTTGCTTATGTGGTGGTCGGGTTGTGGGTCTTGAGTATAACCCTTGCTAAAGCCAAACCGACCAACAAATATTTAATTATATAGATTTTTAGATTTATTATAAGATACGTTGCTTATTACTTTAGTATTTTGTATGAAAACTCTCTAATTTGGGCCCATGCGTAGTTTAATTAATAAATTCATGATCTTTTGAACTTCAAATTCATTAAAAATAAATATTTTTAATTAAAAAAGACTATTATAATTAGCTAGGAAATAGAATGAGCTTAATAAAAGAAGTCCAAAATAAGTAAGTTCAAACTGCAAACCAAACCACACCTACCCATGAATCCATTAAACCCATGGGCTTAAAACCGCCGAACCCATGGTCAGTTGTAGGTGACCAAATAAAAAATTGAATGCAAGTGGTCGAGTAACGGGTTAAAGGTCAACTCAACCTGACCCATGGACACCTCTACCTAAAGGTACAATTGGAATGACAACCTTAACTCTACCATGACTTACGGAACACTAGATACTGTTGGACTCTCCTTACTGATCTATAAATACAGCATCCTAGTTTTAGTCATCTTTTTCACAAATCGATGCACGAACAGGAGATTAAAATTTTTGTCAGCCACTATTTTTGGAACTTCGTCTCTGTTTGGAATGAGCACAAATTTGAATTTATTGA
The DNA here is from genome assembly GCA_034768845.1 of Heliamphora exappendiculata. Taxonomy (NCBI): domain Eukaryota; kingdom Viridiplantae; phylum Streptophyta; class Magnoliopsida; order Ericales; family Sarraceniaceae; genus Heliamphora; species Heliamphora exappendiculata. Next base: position 5,427 of record JAOTRH010379406.1, on the reverse strand, counting down.
ATAGGAAGGTATAAGTATTATTCCTTCCATCATGAAACGCATGTCAAACTGTAAGATTTACCTAACAAATATAACAAGCATCCATTCGAATGACATCACATCAAATTTTATCTTTATAACTGGCACCATTAGAAAAAGAAAATAAACAATGCTATGATTTACCTTTTTACCTTTCTAAAGCCAAGAAAGTTTATAACGACTAGAAGACATAATTGCCTAGCCACCCCTCTCCTTATGTTTCTCGTGAGGCAAGGTAGATCTTTCATTCCACAAGCAGAAGCCCATCATCCCACACAACCTATTCCTCGAAGACATGATTGTCATTTACCTAGTCATAGTTGGACTATTGAAGCATCCCATCTTCCTCGCCTACCCCAAACTCTTCGTTGTCTATAAACAACCATTTTTCATAATGACCTCCCTTTGTACAGTCGACTACTTAATGTTTTGGGTCGCCGCTCTTAAAACAACGCAATTTGCCTTTGCTCGCAAGGATTTTATTAGATTGTTCTACTACTGGTGCTTTTTGAGCTGCCCCTGTTTGGATAATACCTCGAACCCCACTAGTCTGGTTGATGCTCTGAACAACATCAGAAGAATTACGACCATCAGGCTTGCTCCAAGCAAAGTTTCTAAAAGAAAGAAACGCGATGAGAACTTATATTCATTGATTCGAGAATGAATATTGAAAACAAGAAATAAGTAAAAGAATTTGAATTCATTGATTCAAGAATGAATACTGAACATAAGAATCTTCTTCAACTCATTTATTCACAAGAATATTAGAATTAAAGGAAAAGAAAAAACTCTCAATATTTGATTAATCATAAAAAAACCGACTTACCTAAGATTCACATCATTTATTTATAGCTTATGAAGGATTATACCAGAAACATGAAAAGAAAAAGCAACACTTTCTCAACAAAAATAAAATAAAAATATAAAATTACTAAAAATGAGAAGAATGAATTAACTCCAAATTTGAAAACTAGAATAAAAAATAAAATAATAAATCATACTTAGACCTCTTGTATACTTTGAATATATATATATATTTTCTCCTTTACTCTCTAAAATATCACTGTACTCCCTTATTTTAACAAAATAGATAACACTTTAATAGCTCTGTTAATCAATTGTTAGTTAACCTAACAAAAAAATATTTCATCATCAAAACATTAATTAAAAATGACAATTTTATCCTTATTATTCATAATTTTTCATCTTCCACATCGTCCAACCATCACTTTACCCACCATCACCGCCCAACCTCCACCATCACCTCTCTCTCTCTCTCCCTCTCCTATTGAAACCCCACTCCCTTGCCTTTATCAACATATCACTCCCAACACTCACCCTAACCACCACCACCATATCACGACCACTGTCACGAGAACCCAACATCTAGCCAGTACACCAAATGGTGCACGGATCAAACAGTAATTCTATAAACTTATATTTATATCCCAAAAACAAACTCAAAAGCATTTACCTCCCTTTCTCTCTCTCCTCTCTCCTCTCTCCTTCTCACTCGCCACTCTTTCTCTCTCCTCTCTTCCTCTCTCTCCCCCTCCCCAAGACATTGTACACTAATTGGATTTTTTTGTTTTTTTAATAAAAACACAAAAAATATATATAATTTATTTAATAAAAAATATAAAATATAAAAAATCAAAAAATAAAATTATAATACTAATTCTTATAATATTTTGTTTACTCTTATACCAAACAAATAAATTCACTTAATTTTTCTATTGTAATATATTTGATCTAACGTAAAATTTTATTAATTTTAATTTGACATAAATTATTTTATTTGGAAAAAAGTAATATATACTTTTAGCTTAATTTGTCAATCAGAATTATATTTAACGTAAACATTTGCATAACATAAACATTTATCTAACATAATATTTTTAATTAAGTAGCCTAAATTAATGCTTATTTTTATTATTTTTAATAATATAATGACATAGCTAACTTAAAAATGACATAAATTTAATATTTAATATATTTTATCATGAATTAATATAGACTAATTTTAGCTTTCGTTTTATAATATATATATGGAATTTGAAGTAATGAATAAAAATTTAAAAAAAAGAGATAAAAATTAATTATAAAATCTGTATATATTCGATATTGTTTGGTAATTGTTAGTATAGTATGAAAATTATACTACAAAATAATACATATCGACTCGTACAAGGTGATATGGCACAATATTTATAACCATATACTAACTAGGTGATCGTCACTTCGACTTTGATAAAATCTAAAATTTATATTATATACAATTATATATCATATTTAAAAATAATTCCTATTGACAAAGTTTAGAAAATATTATTTATTAGATTCAATAAATATTTTTATGATATAAATTAATATACTAAACGTTAAATATAATTTTTATTGACAAATTAAGCTTAATATATATATATAAAATAATTTATTTCAAATTAAAATTAATAAAATTCTATGTTAGATACAATATATTACAATAAAAAAGTTAAGTGAATTTATTTGTTTGGTAAAAGTATAAATAGAATATTATAAAAGTGAGTAAAGAGAGAGAAAAAGAAAGGCAGAGTGAGAAAGAGAAGGTAAATGTGCTACCTGTATTTTTAGGTTTGCTTATGAGATATAATTATGAAATAGTAAAACTACTGGAATGAAAAAATAACTGAAGAGACGATAAAGAGTGAGAGGTGAACAAGAGATTAGTTTTTGAAACCCCATTTAGGGTTTCTAGAATTACTTTTTTTAAAAATTAACAAAGACGGTCAAAATGAAGAAAAAGTAAATGATGGCATCTGGCAGGGTGATGAGATCATGATAGTTGAGGAACTACTTCAACTTCTTTAATCACCATTTCATACGTTTTTCATACGAATGGTAAAATCAAATTAATTCTTTAATTTTGTTGCAACAAAAAGTAAGAAATTATTGAGAAAAACAAAAAGTGCTTATATTACATAAATGTCAGTATCACATATATATGTATATGTTACTTCAAAATCGAAATGGCTTGTGACGTCCAATTTCCAAATCAAGGTTTAAAAAGCAGAAGAGGAGAAATCCGACGGCTAGTAAGTGTTAGCAAAACCCAGCTTGTCTCTGATGTATGCAATTATCTGGAGGAAGGTCGTAGTCATACAGAGAGAGAGAGAGAGAGAGAGAGAGAGAGAGAGAGAGAGGAAGTGGGTCCATGGGGCTCCTGGGTCCTGGCCACATACATAGTGGAGCAGAGCATGAAGTTATGAAGAACCCCCCATGCTCTTCCGGACCGTCAGTCTTCCGCTGATCATGTCAGTCGGCGCTAGGGTATTTCACGGATGCAGAACATGATTCAAATAGCGCCAACATTCATTCTTATTCGTACACTTCGAACACATTTATATCCCTATGGCTGTGTGTAATGTATACATTACATACACATATGTAGAGAGAGAGAGAGAGAGAGAGAGAGAGAGAGAGAGAGATTAACATTCAGCTATTCAAGTGATCAATTAAGGGTATATGACGATTATAAATAGTCATCAAATGCTAGTGGAACCACGATTTTCTAGTTCGAAACATAAATGAACTTCATTAAAACACGTAACGTAAAACATCCGAAAAGTAACAGTTAAATAATTAACTTAAGCCCGAGAGAGATGTAAACAACCAAAACTCGAGCTTCAACTGGATATATGATATATATAATATAACCAATCGGCTCCCTGTGAGGAGTTAATCCTAGCTAGACAGACCTACCAAAACCATGCATTCTCTCCATTTCTACTTCTAATTCCAAAGTTAAAGCTCAGAGGCTCAGAATCAGAACCCACCAAACGGAAACCAAAACCAAACCCATAAACATACCCGTGAAATTAAGCTAAGACCAAAACTAACTAAATACGTGTCAGAAGAAGAGAGATCATAAACGGAGGGAAAGGTCAAGATTTACGTGTTCAGCTGCAGAGTCAGCGGCGCCTGGAGAGAGAGATTCAGGCGTCGAGGCACCGCCATGAACACCCAAAGGAGCTGAGCTTGATCCATAGAAGGGTCGGAGAGGTTCAAGCCAATAAGGGGCATTTAGGTTGGTAGAGGGCTCGTTCGGAGGGCGACCAGAACGTTCGGTGGTGAAGCTTTTTCGAGCAGCGGCTCGCTCGCGCTTGTGTGCGTTTTGGTGGCCACCCAGAGCTTGGGATGTGTAGAACTTGCGAGGACAGTAGAGGCAGGAGAACATTCGGGATAGCGGCGTAAGTTTTCCGTTGGAGGGATCGGTGGGTTGTTTCAGGAAGTCGTAGATCCCAGGGTCCGCCATTGTTAAGCTCACAAGGGTAGAGAGAGAGAGAGAGAGAGAGAGAGAGAGAGAGTGAACGAGTGAGAGAGAGCGAGCGAGAAGCAGTAACACTATAACACTACTCTGTCACTGTGTGTGGGTTTGGTTTGTTTATATGGGATGGGCTTTTAGCTTTTGTGTGTCTAAAAGGACGAAACTGCCCTTGTAATTGAAATAAAAAGGGTTAAATATATCATCCAATACAAATTATACAATACGTTTTCCGTGATGTCCAAGAAATGCGCAGGGCCATGATTTGAATTGAAATTAAAACAATCACAAAATACCACGTTATTGTGTATGAGAATTCTATTAATAAATAATAATAATAATAAAGTTGTATTTCATTTTCATTTTCATTTTTTCTCATATAATTACAAAATTCTTGAGTAAAAAAAATATATTATATCATTATAGTTTCCACTGCTACAAAACATGTTTGTATAAGATATTTGTCACATGCAAGTTTTGAATATCCTACACGTACAGCAATAACTTCTTCTTTCCAAGGAGGGACCGAGGGGGACAAGTGGTGGTCATCAACACTGCATTATTTTTTAATTTTATTTCAGATTCTATAAGTTCACCACCCATAGCTTTTTTTAAAAAAAAATATAACTAGTCATAATTTATATATATTAATGTATTCATAAGTTTATTAAATTAAATTATACAAAAAAGATTATTTTATATATTAAGATAATCAATTTTAACAGCTACGACAGAACATTCATTTTTAGTTATAAAAATTATAAAAACTAAGTTGTGCAATATGATAGATGATGATTTTTTAATAAATAACTTCATCACTTTTATTAAGAAATGCATACATTATTAGATATTTTAGGATGGATGATAAATTTTCTAGTAATTAGTTACTTATAATCACTTTTATTGAGAAAAGCACCGGTAGATATTTTTGGGTGGATGTAGATGATAATTTTATAATAAGTTATTTAATTATTTCCATTAAAAAAGACATTGGTAAAGATTTTAGTATCAATTTCTTGTTGACACTATGAATCACATGAAAGAGTGCCAAGCACAACTCAAAATGCGTCATTTTAAGTAGATTGAATAATTTAAAGATATTATTT
>JAOTRH010379192.1:0-35610 GCA_034768845.1 Heliamphora exappendiculata | reverse complement strand
TTATTTTTAATTATTAAAAATTTTTAATTTAAAATAAAAAAAATAAAAAAATAATTAATTTTTTGAATTTTTTCATCTTTCTATATGCTTAATAAATAAAAAATATATATATTTTTCGAGATAAGTATTGAGAAAGAATAAATTTTTTAATTTCTTTTTATCGTTTCATATGCTGATTAAGGAAAATTTTTTATATTTATGATTTCCTTTCTTATGTTCCGAAATAGGTGTAGAGAGAAAAAAAAAATTTATAAATTTTTTTATTTTAAATTATTGATAATTTTTTTAATACAATTTTAACCATTAGATTAAATTATAACGTGTTATATAAGATTACTCTATTTTTTTTAATGTAGTTGTGCATTTATATTTATAATGCCATACTGGGTGAGCTGCATTGAGTACTCATTGGAGGGTGCTACCGGTACAAGCTCCATTTATTCAAAATCCCACATTTTGATTCAAATTATTTATTATTTTAAATTTATTAATTAGGTAATTATTTAAAATCTAAAATTAATTGAACATTATTTGTCATATAATTTGTGTACTTTTATTTTACAATTTATTTTTTAAATTTTATAAGTTAATTAATTTTATTAAAATAAATCAATTCTAATTATATATATAATAATATGTAATTAATTTAATTTTTTTTATGAATTACCTGCTCCATCATTTAAGAAAATAAATTATTCAAATTAAGGGTAGACATAGGTTGGTTGGGTACATTTGAAACTTGACTTAGAATTAGTCCGATCAATCTTGATTGTAAAATCTTGAATTTAGAATCGAGTTATTTATTATTATTTTCAGAACTAATTTAATTCAACTCGAATAAATTTTAGGTTGGTTCAAGTTAGAACCGTAGTTCTATTAAATTAAATATTTTTTAAATAAAAAATTTAAAATAATAATGTGTGCCATATTCTATGAATAGTTTAATTTCATTATATAAGATGTGAAGTTGGACAATTTAAATTCTACTCTTTTTATTTTTAATTTATATATTTTTAAATAAAATTACGAGCACAAGTAATATAAATAATAATTTTATAGAATTTATATAAATTTATTTTTGAATTTTGAGTTAAGTCAATGGCCCTGTTTGGGTGGTTGGCTTATTAACTTATTTGTTTATTAGCAAATAAGTCAAAACACAAATAAGTCAATTCGTTTGAGTAACAATTAGTTTATTTGCTTATTTGGCTTATAAGTCATTTTATTTGGCTTATAAGTCATTTTATTTGCTTAGCAAATAAACCAACTTATTTGGCTGATAATCTTGTTTATTTGATTTATTGACTTATTTGTTTATTTTTATATTTTTGATTTATTTGGCTATCCAAATGACGTAACTTATTTATTGATTTATAAACTAAATAAGTTAATAAATTATGTTACCCAAACTTGACTAATTTTTAAAAAATTTAAACCAAAAATTAAACAAATTACATCAATTTAATATTTTTAAAAATTCAGAACTATCTTAACAAAATTAAACTAACCCAAGCCGCAGAGATGAAGTTAAATTTGTTCATAAATGTTTCAAGTATCTCAGATCCCTAATCAGGCAGGGAGCGGAGGAGAATCATTGAGAGAGGAGAGAACCCGTGTAAAATGGACACGTGGCCTTGGCGCGTTTTTTACATGGGAGGTGGATTCGCATGAAGTTGCAGCGGGGCCTGTGAACGTGACGCGTGGAGGTGTGGCGGTAATAGTCTTCCAAGAAATAGTTCTCGGGAACCCGGGTAGCGTCCTACGCCTAAAAGTAGCTTATTTGTGCTGCGTTTTGTTTGGAAAATTTTTTTAAATACATTTTTATGGTCGTATTTATTTATTACTTAGAATTAGTCATGTTTGTATATCATGTGAAATTTTAGATTCATTTGATATTTATATATAAGTAATTGAGTAATATTTTTTTAATAATTTTTTTAAATTATAATTTTTAATTATTTAATTATAAAATAATATTAAGAGATCTTATTCAATTACTTATTGGAAAGTATTGGATGAATTCTCATTTTCACATGACTAACAAATTCAACGAGTTCTATCGAATGTGCGAACTCAATTATAACAATGTGTTCACAAAATATCTCAAATAAAACACAGCACGTATATGCTGTTTATAGGCGCAACACGCTCACAATTTCGTTTCTCGAATCGGGAAGGTAGTCTCTGTATATTACCACGCGTGAGTGGCGACGGTGGTGAGGAATATTTATATTCTATATTTTATTAAATTTTTCAACAATTTTAAATTATTTTACATTTTTCATATGTTTATTTATTTTTCTTTTATATTCTTCATTTATTTAAATTATTTTTCTAAATTCCTTCTTTAATTATTTTACATCTCACTTATACATTTCAATTTAGGCTTGAGAGGAATTTGATCCATTTCAATTCATTCTTCAAATGGGGGGAAATTTGATCCAAATAAATACTATTCACTAAAAGTAAAAGTAAATAACATAAAACAAGTTAATAAATTATTATTTTAAACCAAGCATTTTTTATGTTCATGTTTTTCTTTTTTATATATTTTCTTCGTTTTAGTAAATTTTATTTTTTTAGTTATTTCAAGTGAATGCATTTTTTAGATTTCTATCGTCACAAAAAATCTAAAAAAAATTCAAAACTTAACAAAAAATCATATATGACAAAAAAAAGCAAACGTAACAAGCTTTTTAATTTTTTAAATTTTTTTTGTTTTAAGTGATATTTTTTAATTTTGCTCGGAATATGCATACTTTTTAAATTTCTCATTCTCTAATCTTGAGAAAGCAGAAAAATAAAATATTTAAAACAAAACATTAATCTTTTTTAAATAAAACAGATAAAACTCCAAAAAAAAAAAAATCAGGTGGCTTTTTATACCCAACCATAAGGCTATATCTAGTCTAAACTAATGGCATGTTTTGAAGTTTTTTCTGTTTTTGTTTTTTCTTGATATTTTTATTTGTGGTTTAGATTTTACTTTTTTAATTTTTGTGGCAAAAAGAATTTAAAAGACTCTTAGATTTATAAATTTAGCTATAAGAATTTATAATCAGAAGTCTCAAAATTCATATTGGACTTTATAATTTATAATTTTATATTTTATATAATTCATAAAATATTTTCAATATTTTTTTGATGTTTGGTACGTATAACAGAAAATGACAATCAATCGAAAATGTTTTCCAAGATCAACAGAAAATAAAGTAAATGGGGTAGAAAATAATAGGGCTTTCAGCCAAAAATTTAAAAAAATAATTTTTTATGTATAAAATTTACAAATAAAATTTTTAACATGTGAGATCCAATCGCCTACAATACAGATAAATTTAACACAAACAGATAAATTTTTATGTAATACATACAGATAAATTTATCTGTCGTCTTATTTTATGCAAAATAGATAAATTTATTTATATTTTTTATACAGATAAATTTATCTGTGTATTTTTAAAAGATGTAATAAGTACACAGATAAATTTATCTGTCTTGCATAAATAAGCAGGCAGACAAATTTATCTGTATAAAGAATATTGTGTCTTTTTAAAACTGTCAGAATTTTGTGAATTCAATTGGCCATTGAATTCCAGAATTCAATAGCAAAATTTATTTTGTAGAATTTATTTGCAATTAAATTGGCCATTCAATTAGCAAATGAATTCTGAGAATCAATACCATTCAATGGCTATTGATTCTCTTGTAACTCCCATGATTGAAAGTCTATATAAAGCCAAGACTTTTTTGGTTTTCCAAGCTGTAGAAAGTACAGAGAAAAACACAACAGATGTGAGAGAGTAGAGATACAATTCTGAGATTATAATTGCAAGCTGTAAAAGAGAGAAAGGCAGACGAAGTACGTTCATAGCCGATCCTTGGTGGTGTTCCAACGATCGTGTCAGCCGTTTTATCCTGGGAGAGTGACGCCGGTGGAAAACCTACAATACCCTCGGTAGGCGGTGAATCATTCTTAAGGAAACTGCGTTTGCAGGACTCGGTTTGCATATTCTGTTCATATTATTTTCTGTAATTTCATTTCCTGTAATATTAGTTTACTGTAATTATTGAAAGTCAATAAAGATGTATTTTCTGGATCATCGAGCACGTATATATTTTATTATGGCGTTGAATTTCTCCCAATAATCTTAAAAATGAGATTGTTCTCCAACAAACTTAAGAATGATCCAGTTTTAAAAACCTGCTCGGTTTGGATCTTATTTTTTTCTCCAGAAAATACATGTTTATGCTTCTAACTTTTCTGTGAATATTACAGGATTATGAATTCTAAATCTTCGTTGAAATACAAAAAATATTATTTTGTTCAGAATTATGTGTTCAGAATAATCAGAATAATTAAAACCACAATGGTTTTCTCTCTTCCGTCATCTAGTCGCTTTTCTAAAATTTGAGATCTTAACGTTTGTGTCGACACCTTTCTTTTTTTTTGTCGACCCTTTTGGCTTGTGTTGACCCATTTTCTAATGGTGTCGACCTTAATCCTTCTGTTAGTGTTGAGCAGAACTCTCGGTTCTTTTGTGTTGGCACTTTTCTCAGTTTGTGTCGACACATTTCTCTGAGTTGAAACTCTTGGTTCTTTTGTGTCGACACCTCTCTCTGTTTGTGTCAACACCTACCTCTATTTGGAACTCTCGATTCTTTTGTGTCGACTCCTTTATCTGTTTGTGTCGACACATTTGCTGGTTTCTGTTTGCGCTGAATCTCTCGGTTCTTTTGTGTCGACCCCTGGGCCATTTGTGTCGACACCTTTGGTGGTTGTGTTGATACCTTTCTTTGTTTGTGTCGACCCCTTCGCTATTTTTGTCGACCCTTCGCTGTTTGTGTTGACACCTCTTCTAGTTATATCAACCCATTTCCTCCTATGTCGACACCTTCCTACGATGTTTAATTGAGATATGCATAACAGAGATCTAATTGGCTAAGGTCGTCGGCAGCCGTGCGCGACTGACCTTTTGGGGTTTGAAAGCGCTGAGTGCGCTGCCCTCAGACTCCCGCCTAGGTGCGCTGCCCCTAGGAACCCCGCCACATCATGGACTATGTTTGGGAGAATTAAGTTTAGATTGTTAATCTATTCTTAGTATTGACCTTGCAAAGATCTAATATATGAATTGATCTTATTTCAGGAAATAAGTCGACTGAAAAGCAATGTGCTCCTGAAAGCAAGCTGCTCCAGAAAAGAAAGTCGCTTATATGCCTGGTGTTCCAACTATTCCTTTGTTTCATCTAGACAAGCTAGGAAAGTTTGGAGGAGGAGATGACTTTAAGATATGACAACAGGAGATGATGTTCTACCTCACCACTTTAAATATGGCCAGATGCCTGATTGAGGAAGCTCTAGTTGCTGATGAGAATGCAGACACTCAAAAACTGATGGCAGTTGATAATTGGAAGAATGCCGATTATCTATGCAAGAACTATGTTCTGAATGCTCTAGAGGACTCATTGTACTCTGTGTTCAATGAGGTAAAGACTGCTAAGGAACTGTGGGAGTCCTTAGATCGAAAGTACAAAATTGAGGGTGCCGATTTTAAAAAGTTCATAGTGGGCCGATTCCATGATTATATGATGAAAGACTCAAAACCTGTGATGGTACAAGTCCAAGAGTTTTAGATTTTGATCAATGAGATCAAAGTAGAAGGGATGTTCTTCAGTAAAGCATTTCTAGTGGCTCCAGTCATCCACAAACTTCTTGAAATATGTAAGAAATTCAAGAGTTATCTAATGTTCAAGAACAAAGAGATGACTTTGGAGGCTCTATTCTTCAAGATGAGTTTTGAGGAAAAAAATCGAGTAAGGAGTAAGAGTGTCAAGTCCAACTCAAACATGGCGAATGTGATGGAAGTTAAAAACTTTTCAAGAGCAAAGAAGAGTGCTCATGACAGATTGTTTGCACATTTTTGTTTGACCTCTTATTATAATTAATTGGTTGTTTACACATTTTTTTGTATTTTTTTTTACAAAAAAAAAGTTAAATAAAAAAAAACTTGGTCAAAGACACACTAAATAGGTGTTCAAAAAGCTAAAATGACATTTTGGTTCCTGGCCCATCCAATTAAGCAAGCAAAGTCTGCAATACAATGACAATGATAGGCGGTGTTTGGATAGGTGCGTTTTACTTGTTTTAATAGACTATTAGCTTTCTTGGAATTCTTAACTTTTTATGTACTTTTAACAATTAACTTCTGACTTTTACGTTGGATTCCTACCACTTTTTCCATCTTATGTCACGTTTGGTTGTTGCTTTCTTCTTTTGCGAGGAAATTTTCTTATAATTGTTGCTTTTTATGTAACGTGATAAAACTTCAATTTAGTGTCTTAAAGTATTGTTTTTGTTCGAAAAATTCGTGTTTTTGCCTTCTTACCGTTGTCCTCAAAGTATGCCTGTCAAGTAAAATATTTGTAATTTACATGACTCTAGGACATGTTCTTTTGACACTAGTTTCTTTTGGTAGGAGAAATATAATGTCATAAAAAATGTTCGGTGACCAAAAAAATATTTATTTATTAACTTTTAATGAATACAATAAATTGAATTTACGAAAAATAAAATTGCATAAAATAATATAAACAGAACATGCAAATCGAGTCCTACAAATGCAGTTTCCTGAAGAATGATTCACAGCCTATCAAGTGTTAAAAGTGAAGAAAAAACCCAGTTTTGGAATTCACCGCTCGAGCGGTCTTTTCACCGCTCGAGCAGTGGTGACTGCAGTTGAAGAAACTAAGGGTGGTATAAGACCGCCTGATAGACCACTCGAGCAGTCTATCCGATGGGCGCCTGTTATAAGGCTGCTAGGGTTTGCAGCAGCCGTGGTGGATGTGATATTATTCTCTTCTGTTATAGTCTTTCATTCTCTCTAAAGAACTTTATTCTTCCTTGTAATCCTCAGATTAATAATACGAGTGTGAGTCCGTGGACGTATGCGCCATTGCCGAACCTATCTTGTGTTGTGCATCTTTGGTTGTTTTGTTCTTGTCTTTCATTGTGTTCGTGTGTGTCTTGATTGTGTTCTTTACTAACGAGACTTGTGGGTTGGATTTAGTCACGTTCTGACTTGAAATCCACAACAATTGGTATCAGAGCAAGGTTCGAAGAGTGAAGATCACGACATGGAAGATGATAGGAAGATCAAGATTAAGAAGTTCAACGGCTCAAACTTTGCCCTTTCGAGGATGCAGATCGAGGACGTTTTGTAGCAGAAGGACCTGTTTGAACCTCTATTTGGGGGAGAAACCAGAGAAGATGACACAGACCGCGTGGGAGATATTGGACCGAAAGGCCTTGGAAACTGTGCGACTGAGTCTCGCACCGTCGATAATTTTTAATATCGCAAAAAAGAAGACGACGGCAGGATTATTGGCGGCGTTGGAAAAGATGTATGATCAGCCATCTGCACCAAATAAGCTATACCTGATGAAGAGGCTATTCATTCTGAGGATGACAGACGATGCCATTATAGCATAGCATCTCAATGAATTTAACTCCATTGTAAATTAGTTGGAGTCAGTTGAGATCAATCTTGATGATGAGGTCAGAGCCTTAGCTCTCCTGTCCAGCTTACCAGAAAGTTGGAGTGGCTTGGTTGTTGCTGTAAGAAACTCCTCGTCTAAGTTGAAGTTGGAGGTGGTTGTAGGTTTCATCTTTGGAGAGGAATCACGTCGCAGAACAGCAGGTGAAGGATCAACATCAGGGTCAGTGTTGAACGCCGATGGTAGAGGAAGAAAGACATATAGGAAAAATCAAAAGGGCCAGAGAAATCACAGATCCAAATGATGGGGCAAATCGCAGAGTCGGGAGAAGTCAACTGGATGTTAGAACTGTGGACAGAAATGCCATCTCAAAAAGAACTGTAAAGCTCCGAGGAAGCAGCACGACGATACGAATCGAGGAGGTAAGACTACTGTTAATGTTTCTGACGAGAAAAATACAGGTGCTTTGATTTGTGCATTGAATTGTAGAACTGATTCATGGATTATTGACTCGGGAGGGTCATTCCATGCCACTCCCCGCATGGATATACTTCACGGATATGTGAAGGAAAATTTTGAAAAAGTTTATCTGGGAGACGACGAGGCTTGTAGTATAGTTGGAAATGGTGAAATACAAATCACATAGACCAACGGTACAGTACTGAAGCTGAAAGATGTTAGACACATGCCAAGTCTAACGAGGAACTTGATCTCAGTAGGGCAATTGCCCGAATCGGGAATTGTGACAACATTTGGGAGAGAGTTTTGAAAGATGAGTAAAAGGTCATTAATTTTGTCCCGGGGGAAGAAGGAGGGTACACTGTATGTATCATTGAGTCCTTACAGCAGCATAACAGTGGAAGCATCAAAAGGAGACACCAACACGTGGCATAGGCGTCTCGGTCACATGAGTGAAAAGGGGATGAGAGTTCTGGCACAGGAAGGGAAGCTACTAGGTATTGAGTCAGTGAACTTGGAATTCTGTGAAGATTGCGTTTTCGGAAAACAAAAAAATGTCAGCTTTACAAAGCAGGCGAAGACTCCAAAGTCAAACAGATTGGAGCTAGTGCATACTGATGTATGTGGACCTATTCAGGTACCCTCTATTGGTGGCTCGAGGTATTTCGTAACTTTCATTGATGATACTACCAGAAAGTTAAGGGTTTACTTTTGTAAGAATAAATTAGACGTTTTTAAAATTTTCAAGAACTAGAAGGCATCTGTTGAAAATGAGACAGGTCTGAAGTTAAAGTGTCTAAAGTCTAACAACGGCGGTGAGTATTGCAGTAGAGAATTTGAAGATTACTGTGCATCCAACGGGATCAAGAGACTAAAAACTGTTCCAATGAAGCCAAAACAGAACGGAGTGGCAGAATGCATGAACAGAACGATCATGGAGCATGCCCGGAGTATGAGGTTACATGTCGGGTTGCCAAAGCAATTCTGCGTAGATGTAGTAAACACAGCAGCATACTTGATTAACAGGGGGCCTTTAGTTGCATTGAATTGTGGTTTGCCAGAAGAAACTTGGATTGGGAAAGAGGTAAAGATTTTTCATTTACGCATTTTTGGTTGCATAGCCTTTGTACATGTAGAGTTAGAAAACAGCGAAAAGTTGGACCCCAAGTCCCGAAAATGTGTGTTTGTTGGCTATGGTACTAATAGCTATGGTTATAGGTTGTGGGGTCTAGAAAGCAGAAAAATTGTGAGGAGTATGGATGTGGTATTTAATGAGTCAATTTTGTATAAAAACAGACATGATCAGAAGGATTAGACAGTAGATGAGTCAGATTATGCTAAATTTGAGGGATCGTCTAGCAAAATCTTAGAACCCCGGGATCTGAACTGATAGCTAACTCCCCCGATAGAGCCACATACTCCCACAATCAGGAGGTCTACCAGAGTAAGGAGACCTATAGTCAGATATTCACCTTCATTGCACTACTTGTTGTTGACAAACAATGGCGAGCCGAAATGCTTTGAAGAGACTTTGCAAACAAAGACAAAGGGCGAGTGGGAGCATGTAATGGATGAAGAGATGCAATCTCTGTCATCTAACAAGACTTGGGATCTGGTTCAATTGCACAAGGGTAAGTCAGCATTGCAGAACAAGTGGGTCTAAAGGCTAAAAGAAGAAGCTGATGGGAGCAAGTGGTACAAAGCGAGATTGGTGGTCAAGGGTTTTCAGCAGAAGCCAGGAATTGACTACACGGAGATGTTTTCACCAGTTGTGAAAATATCCACCATCAGGACAGTTCTGAATATAGTGGCTACAGAAGACTTGCATCTAGAACAGTTAGATGTCAAGAAAACATTTCTCCACGGTGATCTGGAGAAAGAGATCTCTATATGCAGAAGCCATAGGGGTATTCGGTTAAAGGAAAGGAAGACATGGTGTGCAGGCAGAAGAAAAGCTTGTATAGATTGAAACAAGCACCTAGGCAATGGTATAAGCTATTTGACCGCTTTATGGTAGATACAGGGTTCAACAGATGCCATGATGACCATTGCTGCTAAATCAAGAGGTTTGCCAACTCGTATGTAATTCTCCGATTGTACGTAGATGGCATGCTGATTGAAGACTCCAGCATGGATGGAATTATAAATCTCAAGGCACAATTGTCCCAGGAATTCACTATGAAAGATTTGGGAGAAGCCAAACGAATGCTCGGGATGAGGATCCGCAGGGACAGAAAGAGACGAAAGTTAAGACTTTCGCAGTCGGAGTATGTTGAAAAAGTCCAGCAGCATTTCAACATGGAAGGTGCTAAGCCTGTTAGCACGCCTTTGGGAAGTCACTTCAGATTTTCAATGGAGCAGGGAGCTGTCACAGATGAAAATAGGAACTACATGGCAAAGGTACCGTACATGTCAGCCGTAGGTAGCTTGATGTATGCCATGACCTATACGTGGCCGGATATTGCCCATGCATTGGGAGTTGTAAGCAAACTCATGTCAAATCCGGGCAAGGAGCACTAGGAGGCAGTAAAGTGTATTCAGAGATATCTCAAGGGTACCACGGGATATGCTTTGTGTTACGAGGGCTCGGGCTTTCAGCTGAAAGGGTTCGTGGATTCAAATCTAGCTAGAGAGATTGATAGCAGGAAAAGTACAACAGACTGTGTGTTTACCCTGGGAAGTGCAGCAGTAAGCTGGGTTTCTATGTTGCAAAAGATAGTAATAATTTCTACCACCGAGGCAAAATATGTCGCAGCCACTGAAGCGTGTAAATAGCTGATTTGGCTAAAGGGTTTCTTGAAGGAATTGGGAAGAGGTCGGGGCAAGTATCAGTTGTATAGCGACAGTCAGAGTGCTAGACACTTGGCAAAGAACTCGACTTTTCATTCAAGGACCAAACATATTGATATAAAGTACCATTTTATTCGGTCTCCACTGAAAGATTGGCAGTTCAATCTGGAAACGGTTCATACGAATGAAAATCCTGTAGATATGTTTACAAAGGTTGTAACATTGGAAAAGCTATAGGACAGTTCAGCTTATGTCGGTCTTCGAACTTAGAAGAAAAAGGGTTGACTCACACGGGATTTGAGATTCCAGGATTGCATAAGGCTTGGAGTGATTTTTACTTCAAGTGGGAGATTTGTTGAAAGTGAAGATAAAACTCAATTTTGGGGTTAACCGCTCAAGCAGTCTTTTCACTGCTCGAGCGGTGGTGACTGCAGTTGGAGAAATCGAGGGTGGTATAAGACCGCCCGATAGACCGCTCGAGCAGTCTATCCGAGGGGCGCCTGTTATAAGGCTGCTAGGGTTTGCAGCAGTCATGGTGGGTGTGATATTATTCTCTTCTGTTATAGTCTTTCATTCTCTCTGAAGAACTTTGTTCTTCATTGTAATCCTCATATTAATAAGACGAGTGTGAGTTCGTGGTCGTAGTCACCATTGTCGAACCACGTAAAATTTTGTGTTGTGCATCTTTGGTTGTTTTGTTCTCGTCTTTCATTGTGTTCGTGTGTAGCTTGGTTGTGTTCTTTACCAACGAGACTTGTGGGTTGGATTTAGTTACATTCTGACTTGAAATCCATAACACCAAGGGTATTATAGGTTTCCTCACTGGCGTCACTCTGTTAGGATAAAACGGTTGACCCGAACATTAAAACACCACCAAAGATCGGCTATACGAACGCACCTCGTCTGTTTTTCTCTCTCTCATAACAGATAATTGTAACCTACTCTCTCTCTCTCCCCTTCTGTCTCTCTTCTTCCTGTATTCTATTTCTTCACTTACCTCTATATCACACATCTACAGAATACCAAAATATATAGAATTTCTTTTATGGAGGGTTACAAAAAGAATGAATATGAAATCAATTGCCAATGAATAGTATTGATTTTAGAATTTAATTGCCAATTGAATGGTCAATCAATTTTAGAATAATGACCAGAAATCAATGTAGAAAATGGCCAATTAAATTCACACAATTTCCAACGTCTTTAGTCCATATTTGATCTAGCTTTTTTGAGAGATTTTTTACTGAAAAATCTCTTAAAAAGTCCACTAGTTTGACTTTTGTTGACTTTTTAAATATGTTTTTATATTTATTTTTTTTAAAAGATTAAAAAATTAAAAAGCATGCAAAAGAAAACCTAATCTAAACACAAGTTCAATATACAAAAGAAGGTTGGTGATGCTTTGACGGTGAGAATCGCAATATTGTGGAGCTTATTGATTGTGGTGGTGTCGTTGACAACCATTATACTTCAAAGACTACGGAGTTATTTGAGATAAAGATCAAGCAATTAGGTCTATCAGGTTTTCTATTGACCAAGAAGAATGATTCGGTGAAAATTGCAATATTGTGGAGGCCAAGATTTGAATGTATATTTTAGAAGTAATGCTATGAATTTAAGAAAAATATTTAAAAATTATTCAAAATTTAAAATGAATAGTTAATATTCACTTGAAATGTTCATGTCCTATTAAATATGAATTTACATTTTACAAATCACTTTTGGAATAAAATTTTAAGTATTTTTCTTTTTAGTAAAGTGACTTTTCAATATTTTAGCTCAGATTTGGCAATGTTCATTTTTAGCAAGACTTTTATGTCATATTTTGATTTTACAATAAAATTAAATAAGATATGAAAGATTAATAATAGAGTATTCAAAACATATGAACCTTACAAGAATTAATTGAAAGATATTTCTTTTTTCAAATTACAGTGCTATTATATTTTAACGTTCTTTATATATTTCTTTGTATTTAAAACCCTCCATTCACTTAAGCATTCAACATGCATATTTAATGCTGACATGACACGCTTGTTATATTTTTATTATAAAATTTAAAATTTTATAATTTTTAATGTATACATATGCTTTTTTTATTTTAAAAAAAACTAATATTTCTAGAATGTATTTATTGAGATTTATTTTAAACAAAGCCAATATTTAATATGTAAATTTGTAAAAAATTGAGAAAATTAATTATTTTTTTACTTCTTGGAACAGTGGATTTTTTAAATAAAAGTTATCATTTTTTATTTTTTAAATTAAAATTTTAATCTCCAAATTAAGAAAATTTATCTATTTCAACAGATTAGGAAATTTAATAATTTTTAGTGCTTAAATTGTGGTTTATTTTAAAAAATTACCTTATTTGTATACCAAACACAGAGAAGGAGTCGCTGCTGTGATAGACTCACAGCTGGACTTGCTGTGAGCTAAAATATAATTTTTTTAGAATTTTAAAATTCACTTGGAATCTTTGATTGTGTTAAACTAATTGAGTAAGTAATTCTTAAAAATAATTAGACAAATTGGTCATTATTATCTATGTGATCAGAATATATTTGTTTTGAAAAAATTAATGAACTTATAATGTTCAATTAATTTAATTTTTTACTGATATTACTTACTTGACGATTATAACATAATGAACGATTTTAATTGAATTTTAAAATCACCGATAAAATATTATTGAGCTCACTGCAAATTTGCCATGAGCTATCTTACAGAAAATCTGCTTTGAGCTATCTTACGGCAGGAACACCAAATCCACCAAACACTTGCTTGGTGGATTTTACCTAATGAAAGATTGCAAAATAAGAAATTTACAAGTTAAGAGTATGTACCAAATATATTAATTTTATATATTGAAAGTGAAGAAATTTTTAAGTTTTCAAATTAACCACACATTACTTAAAATAAGGGTAAATCTATCATAATTAAAAAAATATATACATTTGAAAATAGGTCCATATTTTTAAAAATCTTAACAATAGGACAAATCCTACTATAAATTTTCTAAACAGGACTAACAATTAATTAATTAACTCTAGATAATAATTGAGACCTACATATTTTATTTTATGTCCCGTAGTTATGGATACAAGTACGTATACTGTGAGATTTCTTATATTGTGAGATTTCTTGTTCATATCTAGATAAAGTGAAAAAAAAATTAGAATTAAAATTGTAGAGTTAATAATATTAAATTATTTTTAACATATCAACAAAAAGGAAGAGGAGTGACAAACAAACCTGATACATGTTTAGAAATATAATAAAAATTCAAACAAACCTGATACATGTTTACAAGAATACGGGAATGTTGCTGTGTCTTCAATGGGTATGGGTTTGAATATATTTTAATGATCAAATTCGTTCACTACGTAGGACTCATCGAATTTGTTATTAATACAAAAAATAAAATTGATTCAATTATCTTTAGCAATGCGATGAAAAAATATTTGGTTTAATTGTTTTTTCTTAAAATTATATTTACTATTTATTTATTTGTAAGTAAATATAATCTATTTGTATAGCTATAGGTATTTAATCAATTTTAATTTTTGTATTAATAACAAATTCAACGAGGTTTACTACGTAAACGAATTCATTCTTAAAAATATATATAAGAACTATGCCAATTGAGAGCATAGCAGTGTGGAGTCGAGCAAAGCACGTTCCAAGCTTCACTGTCGGCTTATTACCAAAGTTGACCTGTACTTAGAGAATTAGTAGACACAAATTATTGGACACCTAAAGGGCTCCCCTTAGGGTTTCTCTTCTATAGGAGTTTCTACTGTCGGTGTTCGCCTGGCAGCATTAGTCTCTCCCGTTCCTTCTCACGGGAGTTTTAGAGGAATAGGGTGGTATTTCATAAAAAAAACATTTCTTGATTTTCAGAAGAGATTAATCCTCACAACTGAAAAAGAGGATGAAGTTAAGTTGGATGTGAGTCTCACTAAGATCAACGATAATAGAGGGAAGTTATGCATGGTAGGTAAACTGTTAATAAGCGAAGCTTTCAATTTTGAAGCCATGAGAACCTCGATAATCAACGCATGGAAATTGTTCAGATGAGCAACGTGTAAGTTGTTGAAAAATAACTTTTTTCTTTTTCAATTCAATCACTTGGTGGATAAGCAAAGGGTCATTAATAATGGCCCATGGAATTTCGATAATAGTTTGTTGGTTTTGGAGGAATACAATGGCAGCCTACAAGCCTTATCAATCAACCTACACACAGGGCCTCGTTTTGGATTCGTGTGTACGTGCTTTCGCTTGCATGCATGAATAAGGAAGTGGAAAGGCTCCTAGGAAATAAATGAGGTAGATTCGAAGATATGGAGTTTGGTGAAGACGGGCTGGCTTGGTCCCCATCTACGAATTCGAGTGAATATTGATGTGAGGCAACCTATAAGAAGAGGAGTTAAAATCATGGTCGGGGATGGAGAAGCGCAATGGGCAAATTTCAAGTACGAGCGGCTTCCACTTCTTCCACTGTGGGATGTTGGGCCACAATGAGCGTGACTGTGAGGGCAATATGCTCAACAATAGGGACAAAAACCACAGCCATGGACAGTGAGGACCCTGGTTGCGTTTCAGCGGTTTTCAAGCCTCGAAAATCAAGACCACCACAAAACTGCATCACGGGGGAGGTGCTGAGTACCGAACTGAGCTACCGTTGGAGGACAGTGTGCAGGAAAAGGCTTCGGCGGAGGGCGACGGAACCCACAACACCAGGACCACCGAGGCTCCGACTTCTTTGCCGGCAGTGAATGTCTCGGAGAATCTGGAATGGGACGACGCTCCACCAAATATGGTAAACTGCAATTCTTTGGAAAATCTGGGCGGTCAATTTTTCGCAAATCATGGGCAAATTTTGGAAGAATCCAACTGTCTCAATCGAGGTTCAGAATATCCGACCAAGCAGTCAACGGCGAAAACTGTGGTGATTCCAGATTTGGCGCCTA
This sequence comes from Heliamphora exappendiculata, assembly GCA_034768845.1. Lineage (NCBI taxonomy): Eukaryota > Viridiplantae > Streptophyta > Magnoliopsida > Ericales > Sarraceniaceae > Heliamphora > Heliamphora exappendiculata. The sequence continues at coordinate 19,897 of JAOTRH010379192.1, read as the reverse complement.
CAGAGAAGGTATCCTGCTATTCCCTCTCTACGCTGGGAAGCCAAATCTCCATGGATGAGGAAGCGGTTACAGCGGGATCCAAGGGTTTTGACGAAATCGCAGCAAAGCAACGCTCCGCTTTAGTGATCTCTGGTGACGTACAGTTGGCTTACAAGGAAGGAAAGGTCTGGAATATGCCATTGTCAGAGGGACCCATGGATACCGACCTAACTTTACAGGATACGGGTATGGCCGTGGGGCTGACCCGGCCTCAAGCAAACCTGAAGCCTAGGGTGGGTCTAATCATGCCCCTCTGCTGGGTACTCCGCTAACCGCTGGAATGGATAGGCAACGACCCAAGTCAGGCTCGTGGAAGAAGCTGGTCATAACAGTTAAAGGGTCGCCCACAACTACCACACAGCAGCATAGCAAGAAACGAAAAGGTGGACTGCAGGGGTCAGTCCAGAACTCAACGGAATTTTCTGAGGTACTTTACAAGAAATCACGGCACGAGATTTTTACTGATGACAAACTCCAACTTACAGAAACAGTGGTGGCTGAGTTCCAGCCCCACCGAAAATTATGAAAATCTTGAGCAGGAATTGCCGGGGCTTGGGAACTTCCAGTCAGTTTAGGGCCTCTAATCTTTGATTAAGGCCACAAAACCTAACATAGTGTTCATTATGGAAACAAAACTACCGAGATGCAAGTGGAAAACAATAAGATGTTGCTTGGGTACGAGTGTAGACACTCTAATATGATCTCATCAAATTTTAGGTAAATACGATGATGAAAACAGTTAGACTGGTGTCTCAGTTTGATTCTCGAAAAATAATCCAAACTCGGTAATTGAACCCGACTATCAAAAATCATCAAAAACCTTTAAAACCAACGAAATTATACCAAACCATCGATAACTTGTTGCCCAAGTCACTGCCAAAAGTGGCGACCGCCATGTTCATTGTGGCGACCGCCAATAGAACCTTGTGGAATCTTTTTAAACATGGCGACCGCTAACTCTAACATGGTGACCGCTAACTAACATTGTGGCGGCCATTAACTCCAAATGGTCTGACATGCCTTAGAACGTGGCAGCGTCTCATTGGTTGAAGAATTTTATAAATACCGTACATTTGGTACGTTTTCAAGGATAGAAAATTATATAGAGGTTTAGTGAGAGAAGTTCTACCGAGTCGTCGAGCAATTTCGAGCTCTGACGCCAAAGCCCTGCCGAAATACCGATATCCGAACCTCCAATAGTCCAAAATCCTAGCTTGGATCATCGCCCGAGGATCAAATTACTCACCCACATCTCCCAATTTGAGGATTTCTTAGCAATCCAGGTATTCCGTTTGGATCCCCGGTCCTTCTAGCTCTATTTTCTCTCTTTTGGAGTGATTGTGTTAGTATTTACGTATTCGTTTCAATTCTTGCTTTACTTATTAATTGCTACATTCATATTTAAATTCAAGTTTTGGTTTACTTGTTTATTTATTTGTATTAAAATTTAACTAAATCATTAAATAGTGCTAATATTTTTTACAATTACAACTTATCAATATTGTTAATTGTTATAATTCAATGCACTTACATAAAAATAGTTATAATAATCAATATTACATACATTTAAATTCTAGTATTTTATTCATTTTTTTTCTTTCCTTAATTTAATGTTCTAACATTTAATTTTTTTTTAATATAAATTTCATTTCAATAGCATTTTATTTTATTTTCTTATACTAATTAGTTTAATACTCCACTTTATTTTATTCTAGTTTGGTAATTATTTTCTTCTAACTTCACTTTAATTTTTCTTTTTCTAATACTTTATTTATTTGCTTTAAATTTCTTTTATGGCATTTTTATTTCCTCTTTCTTTTAAATTTTAATTTTATATTTCATTTAAATACTAACATTTTATTTTCTTTTAATTTTAGTTTAATGATCTTTTGCTAACACCAATCTAAATGTTCTTTTAATTTAATGTTCTTTTAATTTTATTTCTTTTTTCTTTTTCTAGCTTTTATTCTCTTTCTTTTAATAGTGTAATTTTCTCCTCTAACAATAATTAAAAACTCATTTATTTATTTTATTTTTATTATTTTTTATTTCTTTTGTTTTGTTCAAAAAGTATAAAATATAAACAATAAGATTTTATTTTAGTAGTTTAAACAAGAATTTTCTAATATTTTATTTTGGTTTGTAAGCTTTCTTTTATTTCTTTCTTCTTCAAATTAGAATTTCAAATATTTGCTTGTTGAATAAAATATTTGTTATTAGATTTTATTATTTTGGTTAATTTTTCTAAGATTCTTACACGCTTTTAAATAATTTGATAATATGCACATTGTACATATTAATTTAGGGTTTGATTACTTTATTTTAAAATTGTGTAGTCTATTTTTGTGTAATCCATGTTTGGATAATTTTAGTAACTTAGTATGTTTGTTATTTTAACCAAATCATATTAGTTTAGGTTGTTTAAACAATATTATATGTGGGTATGTTTCATGTATTCTTTAGTTAGAAATCGCATGCCATAGGACTAATAATTTTACCATTTTATTTATTTTAATTTCGAGTGTTATGTACATATTTTATGTATTTTATGTACTTGATTTTGAATGTATTTTCTATGCATATTTTATCTATATTTTTTATTTTTCTTAATTTTTTTCAAAAACTAAGTGGCGACTTTATTTTCAACAAAAAGAGTTTTCAAAATTTGATTTTTAATGTATTAAAAGATTTTTCTAAACATTCTTTGAACTCCTTATTTTTTAACATTTTTCAAAATGACACCCAAATCCCATAGCCACAATATTTTCTGGCGACTCCGTTGGGGAATGGTTTCTAAAACTAAATAAGAGGGCTAGATTTAAAAATATCATTAGTTCTTAATAAGAATTTCTCATTTGTATTTTTGCATGCATATGCATTGTTCTTCAAATCCCCTGCCTGGTCGACCTGATACCCCGAACGTTAATCTGTTTCGGAGATTGTTGGGGAGACGGGCAACCCTTACTGACTGTACGCTATCATATGTGCAGTAAAAGAGTTCGGAGGTACTGTTTGACCATGTCCTGCACCACTCTAGGCATGTGAAGTATATACGTGGCTCTATTCAGAAAGTACCCTGTTCGATTAGCCAAAATTGGCCTTTTGCATATAGTGAACTTAGAACTCTCCTTTAGGTACTATTGACCCTGTTAGGATAATGTGTTTTTTTTAGTGTATGTTTTGCTTGCGTATTGTAAGGATTATTTGTCCAGATTAGGTTAATTCCTTTCCCGGGTTCGGCCCAAATTTTTTGTTATCCTTGGCTTATGCTAGTTTTTCCTTTAGGTTCTTACCCGGATTTTATTTTTTACTATATTCGATTTTTCTTACCGTAGTTTTCTTTCCAGGGTCATACCCGTGTTTTATTTTAACACTTCTAAGATAATTTCTCTCTCCTCTGCGTTCTTCCCGGGTAGTTGGTTTCCTCCGCCTTAGTTTAGGCTACCCTTGTCATACCTGTGAAAGATAGTTCTTACAGTTATGCTGTCCGCTTTTTCTTAAATTTTATAGGTCAAATTGGTATTCTCAGTCTAGTTCTATGTTCTTACCGGGTACCATCTGTTTAGATGAACCTCCCTTTTAGAAGTTGGTTAATCTTCTCCTTAGCCATCATCCCGGGTTGTCCTGTTGATATGCTGCCAGTATGTGCCCGGTAGGGGCATTATTTCAGTCTCCGCGTTTATCTGCTTATGATTCGCTGCTTTGGGTATCCAAAATATTTTTTTATCTGTTGTCATAATATCTGTCTGGGAGGTTGTCTGATATTGAGTATTCTACTTTTGGAATTTAGTCGTTCTTTGTGAGTTTACCATTGGGTTGAGAAAAGTACAATCAATACGTGTCTGAAAAAGATCAGTGATAGGCAGACTTTATAGGATATCTGAACAACTAACTGAGTCAGCTGAAATGGAAAAAAATGAGGTGAATCTAGCTACCCTAATGAGGGCGATTACTGATATACAGAGAGCTGTAGAATAGCATACCCAGGCTCAAGTGCAATGTCAGGCACAGATCTGGGCAATTCAGGCCCGTTTTCCTGTTGTGAATGGACAACTGGATGACACGAATGAGAACCTCGAAGATTTTTTAGATGACAATCAAGTCCTCGACGGGCCCCAAGTTGTTCCACCACCTTCACGGAACCCTCGACAGGTGATAGTTGATGAAAAAAATACTGCGCCATCTAGAGAATCTGCACTGATGGAGAAGATTGACAGGATAGAGAAGGTCCTTAGAAAGCCTAAAGGGATCAAAGAATACATGCTAGATGTTGGAGGGCTATGTCTGTTCCCAAATGCTAAACTTTCAGAAAGGTTCAAAATGCCGGACATAGAAAAGTTCGATGGAACCGGAGATCCCAGAATTTATCTCCGAATGTATGTTGGTACCCTATGGTCGATGGGAATTGATGACTAGTTGAAGGCCCAACTATTTCACCGATCTCTCTCTAGCGCAGCCCATAAATGGTTCCTCTCCCATGATGTAGTCAAAACTAGAACTTGGAAAGACATAGTAACGGCTTTTATCAGCCAGTATAGTTACAATGTCCAACTAGACGTAACTATTCGAGAGCTTAAAACGACCCGACGGGAGAGCAAGAAATCTTTTGTTGATTTCTTGACCCGCTGGAGAGGTAAGACCGCCAAGATGACAAACCGGCCCTATGAGAAAGAACAAGTGAGGATAGTAGTGAAGAATCTGCAGTCCCCATTGAAGCGTTATTTGATCACACAGCCACTCTCCACATTCGAACAGTTGTTTGATGTCGAGGTTCAGATAGAAGATACAATTTAACCAGGGGATATCAAGAAAGTTGAACAGAGCCAGAAGCCTAGGAGGACCTTCTTCACAAATAACCAAAACCACTCTACTATGACCAACCTCGTGTCTCGCTCAAACGAGGTAAACCTGCTGAACCCATCCTCTTTCTCCCAGCAGTCCAATAATGCCCAACAGCAACAAAAGTCAAGGAGAGTGTTTACTTCCCTCAACATTTCTTTATCCACCGCCCTAAATCTACTCGTCAAGAAAGGGCTCATCAAGCTGTTGGACCCCATGCCTGTTCCTGATCCTCTATCGCCAAGGTTTAATGCTTCCCAATACCACGCCTTCCACCAAGGTCCCGGGCACCTAACTGACAAGTGTTTGAGACTCCGGCACGAGATCCAAATCCTCATTGACAACAAGGTGATCCTACCACCATCTGTCGCCCCAAAGCCGAATGTAACTACTAACCCACTGCCGAATAATGCCAGGCAGGCTGGGGTAAATTACATGTTTCTGGGGGAATCGGAGGACCAGAGTCAGCACATCTATTCAGCGCACCTATCACGCCCTCATGTTTCAATAACCGAGGATCAGACAGCATGCTCATTCATGATGATTAGAGGCAGTCGAGACAAGATGGAAGAATAGAATAATAATGCCTGAGAATGGTATCAATCGATAACCCAAATCTACCAAGAAGAGGAGGAGTGCAATGAAGAAGACGATTGGCCATTGGATTACCTGAGTCGACCTTACGGGCTTGGCCATGTGCTTAATAGAATCACCCTTCCCTAACTTTTTGAGGAGGAAGTGTACGTCAATGAAAGGCAATCCTACTGGCTGGTAAGAATCGTGTTGAAATCAGATGGCGTAGAGTGGACTGATTTCTGGGCTGCTCAGGAACAGCAAGTGAATTTTATTGATGAGGACATTTGGGAGAAAATTGATAATACATGAGCTATTAAAGATGACAAGAAAAGAAGGAAAAGAGCAGCCGTTAGTGATTTAAATGATTTGTGGGCATTTAAAAACCTTCTGCACGTAAACGAAGTGAGACAGACTGATAATGTGATGTCAGGATTATGAGAACCCGAAGATGGTGTGGAACACCTAACTATAAGTGAACGACATTTTAAGCCAACTTAGCTAGAGAAAGGGCAGCCAAGTAAAAAAGGAAAAGAGAGAGAGCAAGAGGAGGAGGATGATATTGTATTGAGACAATTGAAAAAGACGCAAGCCAACATCAGTATCTGGGGCTTATTGATGGCTTCGCATAAGCACAGGCAAGCTATTTTGAGGGTGTTGAATAAGGCCAGTTTCCCGATAGATGCAACCCCCGAGCAGCTCATTGGGCTTAGTCTGCCAACTGCCGAACCAAAAGTCATTCTTTTTTCTAATAAGGATTTTCCCGCTGAAGGAAAAAATCACAACAAGGCACTTCGCATCACCGTCAAGTGCCTAGAAAAATGGGACCCGGTAACCCTCATTGATAATGGGTCTGCCTTGAACGTTTGCCCATTAAGAACGACCGTCTGCTTAGGGATGAGGCCAGACCAGTTCACTCCCTACAATCAAGGGGTGCGAGCCTATGACAACACAAGAAGGAATGTGCCAGGATTTGTGCCATTCGCCATTTTAGTAGGACCTCTAGAGATGTCAGTTGAGTTTCACGTGCTAGACGTGCCGGCCTTCTTCAATCTGCTACTGGGCAGTCCATGGCTGCATGACCCAAATGTTTAGGCAGTACCGTCTACCCTTCACCAAAAAATAAAATTGATAAAGAGCGTGGAAGTTTTGACTATCCACGGAGAAGACATCAATCACCCCCCCGAGAGGAGGAGAGGGCATAACTCTATTGAAAGTTCAGCATAGTAAAGATGATGTGTTTCTCAGTGGTTTTCGATTTGACGAAGAACAGGCTGTTCAGATGCTGATGAATGAAGAAAAAATGTATGTCAACCCGCGGTCTGTAATAATGATGAGAAAAATATCCTTCTTCCCGAGCATTGGATTAGGGCGTAAACAGCAATGTATCCCAGAACCCATTCAGGTATTACCGGCTCTGCATCGTTTTGGTCTCGGGTATAAACCAACAGAAGAAGATCTGGAAGGGCCTAGAAGGGGGCGAAAGGCCAATTATTACGGGACGCTTAATGGGTACTTCGTCAAGGAAGGGAAAAATTTCCCATATTACGATTTTGCAGAGCCATGGATCGACGAAGAAATCAATCAAAAGCTGTCAGGGTTGGAGATCTTTTTCAACCATCAGCTGTCTGATACGGAAGAGGAAAAAACAGTGGAAGGGGAGAAGGAAGAAAAGAAGGTTCAGGAAGAAGATTGGGCTGACAAACTCAACGGTACCGACCTAGGAGTGCTGTTCAACGAAAAGATGACTCAGCTGCGTATAACTGAATAAGACTACTTCATGATGAACTTCAGCGCACTGGTAGATTGCACTAAGCTCATCGTCGATGCAGCTGCAAAAGAAGTGAAAAATTGGACCCTTGAGTATTGTAATACGCAGGTTGCCTATCCTGAGTCCAAGTTTGAGTCGAAATCTATAATCGATGGCACATCTGTTGGTGCTCCTCTCCCAGCTTTTACCATCAAGTTTGTAATCCCCTATGTTTTTAACGAAATTAACAAGATTTTCGGTTACTCTGCTTTATTTGATTTATTTTATACGCTTTTTGACAATTTTGAATTCGACAGGAATATCCCCGAAGAAATGAAAATTTTAATAAAAAGAGAAGAAAAAATGCGTGCCCAACCAATAATTGAAGAAACTTTGTCAATAAATCTGGGTAATAAAACTAACCCGCAAAATGTTCAAATTGGTTCTTCTTTGTCCTCAGTTGAGCAAGAGCAACTAATAACTTTATTAAAAGAATTCAAAGATGTATTTGCATGGTCTTACAAGAATTTGCTCGAAATTGATCCTGACATTGTCCAACACTATATCCCCTTATACCTTGATGCAAAATCGATCAAATAGAAATTAAGACGGATCCGGCCAGACTGGGCTCTAAAAATCAAAGAGGAAGTTGCCAAACAAATCAACGATGGGTTCCTAATGGTAATTGAGTATCCAAATGGGTAGCCAACATCGTGCCATTTTTAAAGAAGGACGGTCGTATTCGAGTTTGCATGAATTTTTGGGATCTCAACAAGGTCAGCCCGAAAGACGATTTTCCACTGCCACACATTGATGTTTTGGTATATAGTACAGCGGGGCACGCTTTGTTGTCATTTATGGATAGTTTTTCCGAATATAACCAAATTCTAATGGATTTTGAGGCACGATTTTCCACGCATTGGGGAACCTATTGTTATCGTGTAATGCCGTTTAGCTTGAAAAATGTAGGACAACCTATCAAAGGGCTACCACTACTTTACTACATGACATGATACATAAGGAGGTCGAGGTGTACGTGGACGATATGATAGTCATGTCAAAAGATTCAGATGGCCACAATGTAGCACTACGAAGATTCTTTGAAAGAATTCGAAAGTACAAGATGCGACTCAACCCACAAAAATGTGCCTTTGGAGTTACTGCAAAAAAGATGCTTGGATTTATGATCACTCAACAGGGTATCGAAGTCAACCCTTCAAAGATTAAAGAAAATTTGAAAATGCCTTCTCTGAGGACCAAGCCAGAAGTCAGGAGCTTTCTGGGTAAGATACAGTTTATCAGCCAATTCATCGCAAAACTGATAACTACCTGCGAGCCGCTCTTCCGTCTGCTGAAGAATAGGGTCAAATTCGAATGGGATCAGAAATGCTAAGATGCAATTGACACCGTACGACAGTACCTACAAAATCCATCTATTCTAGCTCCTCCCGAACCTAATAGACCACTGATCCTTTACTTGTCAGTGGCTGACTCAGCTATGGGATGTATGCTGGCACAAGAAGGAGAAACTAGAATCGAAAAGACTGTCTACTACTTAAGCAAGAAGATGATCGGGTCAAAAATGCAGTACACGCCGCTGGAAAAGACATGTTGGGCCTTAGTGTGGGCTTCCCAAAAATTAAGACATTACATGTTTCTTTCACAGTAAATATCATCTCCCGAATAGATCCATTGAAATACTTACTTAAAAAGCCAGCTCTGACAGGAAGGTTGGCTCGATGGTTGCTGTTGTTATCTGAATTTGATCTTCAGTATATCACCTGAAAGTCAGTCATGGGCAGAGCAATGGCGAAATTCCTGGCCGACCAACCAGTTGAAGGAGGCAAAGACACAGAATTCTAGTTTTACTGACGAACAGCTAATGAAAGTTGGGGATGACAAATAGACTCTATATTTTGATGGCGCATCCAATCAATATAGCTACAGAATAGGAGTCCCCCTTGTCACTCCTAACGAATCGCATGTCCGTTAGCATTGAAGCTCAATTTTGAAGTCATCAACGATCAAGCTGAGTATGAAGCATTTTTAGCTGGATTGGAGGCAGCCTTAGAACTAGGGGCGAGGAAGCTGGAAGTTATCGGAGACACAGCACTAGTGGTTTCACAAGCTAAGGAGAATGGAAGGTCAGGGACGGACGTAACATTGATTCTGTACCATCAGGAGCTAGAGAAACTGATATCTTGCTTTGAATCAATAATCTTTACTCATGTGCCATGATTACAGTATAAGTTTGTCGATGCACTGGCCACCCTAGCATCCATGATTGACATACCGCTCGGAGTCCGAATGAGATCCTTGATAATTGAATAGGAAAGAAGGCCGGCATATGAAGTGACAGCCGCAATTGAGGATAGCATTGATGTTCTTCCACGATATTTCGACATTCAGAACTTCATTAGAAGGGAGAGTATCCTAAGTTTGCCAGTAAGAAGGACAAAAGGGTAATACGAAGACTATCTGCACAATTCGTCACTTGTAGTGGAAGATTATATAAACGAGGACATTCTATGGTCAATAAGCTATGTGTAAACACGGAAGAGGACCAAGAACTGATGAAAGAAATACACGCAGGAGTTTGTAGGCCACACATGAGTGAAAATATTTTAGCCAATAAGATCCTAGGACAAGGATACTTTTGGATGACCATGGAGATAGATTGTATACAATTCGTGCAGAGGTGCCACAAATGCCAGATTCACCCAAACCTTATGCACGTTCCCTCGTCTCAGCTGTACAACCTGACGTCACCATAGCCATTCTCAGTATGGGACATCGATGTGATTGGCAGAGTAACTCTGAAGGCATCCAATGGACATGAGTTTATCTTAGTGGCCATCGACTATTTCACTAAGTGGGTGGAAGCAGCTTCCTACTTGGTATTAAGAGCCACCCATGTTGCTAAGTTCATCAAGAAAAATACCATTTGTCGGTACGGAGTTCCCCGTGAGATCATCTCGGATAATGGCTCACATTTCCAATGGGAGGTCCTGGATCATTTCGAAGAATACCGAGTAGTGGCTCATAAGTCCTCACCATATCGACCGCAGGCCAATGAAGCAGTCAAAGCAGCACACAAGAATATTAAGAAAATTCTACAAAAAACAATCAACTCACATAAAGATTAGCCGGAGCATCTACCATTTGCACTTTGGGGATGCAGGACGTCGACTAGAACTGCAACAAGAACTACGCCATACTCCTTAGTATATGGGATGGAAGTTATATTTCCCATTGAAGTGGAAATCTCTTCACTAAGAGTAGTGGCCGAGGCCAGTATTCCAGAAGCAGAATGGCAGAGGAACCGAATGGAAGAGTTGCTCTTGTTTGATGAAAGAAGGTTGTAGGCTCTCTTTCATGTATAAGGTTATCAAATGAGGATAGCTCGGGCATTTAATAAGAAGGTCAAGACTCGGGACCTCAGAGAAGGAGATTTGGTTCTCAAAGAAATCAGAGCTCCTATCTTCGATTCGAGAGGCAAATTCAAGCCAAACTGGTCCGGACCGTTTCTGATCAAAACCATTATGACCGGTAGTGCAATCATCATTATAGATCTGGATGGCAATAAATTCTCTACTCCTGTTAATCTCGATCAGCTCAAAAAGTACTATCCTTGGGATAAAAATAAAGATAAAATAGAAGCTCGCGGTGTTAAAAATCGAAAAGGCAATTCAGGCAAAAGTTAGAGCAGCCCGAAAGGTCGAAAATTTGAAATGGCGACCTTGGCAAAAGTTAGGGTACTACAAAATGAGAGTGTCAATACCCGAGTAAAAATCGAGGCCGAACTACGTTATGGCCTAATTTCATCTTTTTGGGATACGTAGACTGCTTCTTTTAAGAAGTCCGGCCACATTCTTCGTTCTTAACCATCTTAGAATCTAAATAAGACCAATGCAAATTAATAAAGTCATTAAAACTTTGGATAAATTTAAACCATCTTAAATATAAAGTGGGAGTTTGTTATTACTTCGATCAGAATTATAAAGTTTTTGAATAAAAGGAATGACACGCAAGTTCCAAACTCTATGAACAAAATAAAAAAGAAAGGTATGAAATTTTCGAAACAATGCAAGAGGTCTCAAGTTCTCCTTCTTTTTGTTGCTTATTTTTCTTCTTCTTTATCTTTCTTCTCCCGGTCTAGCATCAGCCATGTCTTGTATTCAGCGAAAAGATCAGGACACTGCAACTCATGCATCTCCATCAGTAAGCGAGATGGTCAGGCATCCTGATATGATGATAAAAACGGGGCTCGTAGTATGGATGAGAACAGACGGCCTCGAATACTGGAAAAGATGATCTGATAACGATCGAACTGCCACATGATCTGATGGGGGTAATATAAGGTAGTCTGACGCAGGCTGACCAGCAGAACACTAGGGTGGTCCATAGTAGTCAAAGTCTTTGCAGGAATCCGCCCCAAGAGCACTGCCAGGTAATATCTGGACCGGTCAGAGAAGAAAGATACTGTCGCCAGGCTACCTCAGTGTCGCATATCTGATAGCGGGGATGGTAAAGGAAAGATGCAGTACTGTGTCTATCTGTAGGTGTTTTTGCACAAGATTTTCCTTCTCCATCAGCCAGATCTGCAGCAAAAGTTAGGATAGTGGGAAAAGGGCCTTGCAGTATGACAGAGATCAAATAAAGAGAAAGGTTTAAACTTACCTTGAGAAGTAAGGGGCTGCCGACAAAAGTAGTAGTCTCACCACGATAAAAAGCATCTAAGCCTAACAGTGTTTCAGCTAAGACAAGGGGAATGAAGTCATTCCCCATCCACATTTGACCAACAATGTCAACCAATGCACAGCTAACTCGCTCGACAAGAGAGACAAGAAGATACCAGGCATGAAGACGGAAGCAGAGGGCATAACATTGCCACAGCTGAAAATTGAGGTCACTAAGGTCACCGGTGGGGTGAAACCTTTCAACAAGCCACGAAATGTCAAGGTAGTCACCCGATGTCAAAAAGGAGGCCTCCATCCTAGATAGGCCACAAAGTTGCATCACCCGCTGCCTAGTTGAAAGGAAGAAGGTAGGAACCACGATGGAGCCTCGTGGAGCCAAATCTAAAATAGCAGCAAATTCTTTCACAATGGGGCATAGTTCTTCAAGGCCAAATCGAAAGACGTGGGATTGTGAGTCCTACAGCTGAGCAGCTGCTTTCAACATGGGACCATCAACCTTCATAGTCATTAGAGAAAATAGGGAGTTGATACCAAAAGGGGCAAAGTTCAAAAGTTCGATTTGGGAAAATGCCTCAATCCATGCAGAAAGAGGATCAGCCATTCTAAATGAGAAGCAACAAAAAAGGGAGCCTCTAGGGCTGTGTTTATAAGACAGAAAAAGGCGGGAAACCAAAAATTTGACAAAAGGCACACTCATTGTAGCGGCCGCCACCTTGGAATTGGCAACCGCCAACTTGAAAAGCACCATACAGTGACATCATCACTTTGACCAGACGACCGCCATGTTGGATTATGGCGGCCGCCATGTCTAAATGTGGCGACTGTATTCAGTTTGCAGTTTATGTGGCTTGTGTAAAATGTTGGCATTCGCATTGTACATACGAGACAGCTTGAGCAGTAAATAAGTGAGACTCACACAGTAGATGAATATCAAGCAACAAAATGGCACGAAGGCCCAAAGATGCATAAAAGGTATTATAATGTAAACTTGGGCACCCATGCCCAATAAATAGTAAGCTGGGGCACGCAGGCCCATGGATCAAGTAAATGTATAAAAATGTATCGAACTAGGGCACCTGACCCATCAAAATAAATGTGTCAGAAAATAAACAAAATTGGGGGACGGGAAGCTCTCTCTTAAGTATGCCTCGGGCGAACTCGGCGGGAGGAAGGGTCGATCTCGTCTGAGCTAACGTCCTCGAAGAGTCGCTCATTGACATCATCACCATCATCACTGCCGGAGGAAGAGGATATGGCTCTGGAGCGGCTTCTGGCAAATGGGACGGATCCTCTAGAGTGAGCTCTAGAAGAAGCAGCGCGAGACCCACGACCTCGAGCCAAAACTGGAACTGGGGCAGGACCCGGAGCCCGTAGAGGTACTATACCAGCAGCTGGGACTAGAGGCTATGAGAAGAAAAACAAGGATCAAAATAGAGTATAGAAAAAGTGCAGAAAGAATAAACGAAGTTGTGAAGACACTTACTATAGCTGCTGGAGTAAATGAAATACCGGTTGCTTGGACAGTGGCATCAAGCTGACGGATCAGTGCTCTCTGATCGGTAAGGACCAGCAGCAACTGATCCAGCCACGCCTGGTTAACCTGCAAAAAGAAGTTAGGCAGTTTAAATAGACGAACAAACAAAGTAAGTTATCAGATAAAAGGAAAAAAGACCAAGATAAACCAGACTGAGCTCAGCACTGAACTCAGGTGCCGGTGGGACTAGAACTGGCAGAGGGAAGGGGTAGCCGTATGCTACTGTCTGGATCTCCCATGGGATCTCCGGACCCCTCATCCCTGCACCAGCATCAACAGCGGCTCCAAGTAGCAACACTGGCATCAGCTACCTCCGGTACTCGTCCTCTCCTCTTGCCACCAGGGGCAGCCGGGCTAGAACCTAAGGGACCCATCAGGTGTGCCCAGGCCCAGACTACGTAGTCCCCTTCAGCCACCAGTAGCTCTGAAATTGGGTTCTCCACCGTCTCCAGCAGCAAGTCGACGCGGCCTAGATGATCAATCTGACGCATGCAGGCTGGAGGAACCACCGGTATTCGAAAATGATCAAGGCTAAGTGATTGGAAAATCACTCGCTCGCCAAGATAGTACTCCCTACCGAATGGGCCCTCTAACAGGACCCGCCTCGAGGTGAGATCCCAGCTGTGCATCAGATCTGCGCCGGCTTGATCCTCCACTCCTCGCCAGACATCCCAGTGAACCTATAGTAATTCAAAGAATAGTGCAAATAGAAAACAGTAAGCATTGAATATAGTACAGTATGACAGCCAGTGTATAGAAAACAATGATCAGTGTGCAGAATAAAAGTATACGGTACAGAGAACAACGCAAAAAATGGTAAAAATGATACCTGCTCGGGAGTCAGCCGGTCCAAGGAGACTCGAAAGCGGTCAATGTCCTTCCCCCCGCCCATCCTTCCCTTTAGCCCTCGGGACCACCGGGCTACTCGGGAATAACCAGAGCGTCTGCTGCAAAGTTTGTTGGAACATGAAGCCTAAGAAAATCGTAAGTTCATAGCTGCAAAGAAGAAGGTGTCAACTAGCAAATAATGGATAACAAAAGAATGAAAATGAACGAAAAAATGCAGAAACTAAATCATACCTCCCAAACCCTCCAGTATCTTCCAATGCTAAGCTCTTGGGGGAACCGGGCTAGTATCCGCATGAATCCATAAAGGGTGGCAAGAACAGCTCTTCCCTAGTCAAATGAAGTAACCCGGTCCAAAAGAGCGAGGGCGCCAAGGTAATGCATATGAATGGTATTCTCCTTGTTCGAAAATAAGGAAGTTCCAAACATATAGATCAAAAAGCCCCAGGCGACCCACTCGTAGTGGCGAGGCTCAAAGCAGTGGAAGTGGCGGAAGCGCTTGAAGAACCAGGTGTATCGAACCCGGTCTCTATCTATCTGTGCAGGGATGGCTCCGAGGAAATACAGCAGCGCGTCGGCAAACCAAGCTATGGATGGATCAAATGGAATAAGCGCTCCACCAACCCGGATGCCGGTGATCAGAGCTAAATCTAGAAGTGTCAGAGTAGCCTCGAAGGTGGTAAAATAGAAAGTGTTAGTGGTATCCCACCACCGCTCAACTAATGCCGTCAGCCAGACACGGTCATTGCTCGTCCTACCCAACAGGGGTATGAATCGAGTAAAGCCGGATGCATCAATAATGGCCCGGCTAGGAGCAGGGAGGGCATCATACCACTCTAACACCTTCCCAGAGGCAGAACCTCCGAATCCTCTGACATAGTGGCCAGCCTGAAAAAAGAAGACAAGCAGAAGATATATAAAAGGAAGATCAAATAAGAAAAGTGTAGAAAAAAAACCAGGCACCTAAACCCTAGGTTCGTGTGTATGTGACGACCATTCGGTTCTCTCAAAAGCCCTTGAAAAAGACTAGGCACCCACGCCCTAGGTTCGTGTGTAAGTGACAACCCTTCGGTTCTCTCAAAAGCCCTAGAAAAAGACTAGGTACCCAAACACTAGGTTCGTGTGTATGTGACGACCATTCGATTCTCTCAAAATCCTTAGAAAAAGATTAGACACCAAAATCCTAGATTCGTGTGTATGTGACGACTCTTCGGTTCTCTCAAAAGCCCTAGAAAAAGATTAGACACCCAAGCCCTAGGTTCATGTGTAAGTGACGGCCATTTGGTTTTTTCAAGCCCCGGTAAACCCGGCAAATCCTTCTAACCCTAGGTTCGTGTGTAAGTGACGACCATTCTGTTCATTTCAGGCCCTAGGAAAAGACTAGGCATCCAAATCCTAGGTTCGTGTGTAAGTGATGACCCTTCGGCTTTTTCAAGCACTGGTAAAACAGGCAAATCCTTCTAACCTTAGGTTCGTGTTTAAGTAACGATCCTTTGATTTTTGCACACCCTAATAAAAAATTAAGAACCCTAAGGCCTGGTACGCCAGGCAAATTTTTACCTTTTTGTGTTGAAAATAATAATAATAATAATAATAATAATAATAATAATAATAATGAAAGGGGCAAAGAAAATCCACCCTTCAATGTTGGTGTTTTGCCAATTTTGTTCCAAATTTTTTAAATTTTTTAAGATTTTTTTAAAATTTTTAGCATTATCTTAAAATTTCTTTCTCAATTTCTAGGATTTTTCTTAAAATTTCCTCAATTTTTTAGGATTTTCTAATAATTTTCTCAATTTTCTAGGATTTTTTAAAAAAATTTAGGATTTTCTAAGATTTTTCTTAATTTTCTAGGAGTTTTTTTAAAAAATATATTTTTCCCAAAGTTTCTACAATTTTCCTTGATTTTCTAGAATTTTCTAAAATTTTTTTAGAATTTTCTCCAAAATTCTCTAGGATTTTTTTAGAATTTTTTCTTAATTTTTTAAGTTTTTTCTAGAAATATTTCTTAATTTCCTAAGATTTTTCTAAAAATTTTCTTTAAAATTCTAAAAATACTTTTTCCTAATTTTTTAGATTTTCAAAAATAAAAACACCCCCCAAATTTCTAAAGTTTGTGATTTTTTTTAAAATAAATAAAAATAAAAAATAAAAAAATTTACCCTTGATTTTAGGATTTTCAACAACATTATCTTTAATTTTTTAGGATTCCTAATAAAATTCTTTCTTTAATTTTCATGCAAAAAAAAAAATTCAGCCCCTTAAATTTTTATGTCTAACTCCAAAAATAATAACAAAAAAAAATTCAATCCCTTAGTTTTATGTTTTTTTTTAAAAATAAAATAAAAAAATTTCAAACCCTTTATTTTTCGTGATAAAATAAATTATCAATTTTATTATTTGTTCAAATCCTAGTGCCCCTACTGTTTTAAACTCCTTTGCATAGGTACCTAAAACTAAATTCTGCATATCTAAATATCAAAAATCATACACAAGTTATCACAACAATCATCATCATCAATCAAATCATCATCATATCATATAGGGGATCATAGACATGCGTCTACGTTTGTTATATCATAAAAATATACTTTGAATTTGATGCAATAAAGATAGGGAACCTACCAAAGGTCACTGTCGAGAGATGTGGTGGTCGGGCTCCCGCAACAATACGTCAGCAGCAACAGAATTCGTGGGCGGCTCGTAGCACCTCGTCCCGCGGGATACTATGCGATGAGGGATCGGAGCGTATGTGTGTGGATCAAAGGGTGCTAGATGGCTCTCCCCAGTGTTGGGATCAAGAAAATCGGCCATCTCGGACTCAGCAGCAGCATCGGCAGCCGCCCGTGCCTCCTCCTCGGCTGCCTGGCAAGAGGCACGCTCAGCCTCAAGTAGGAGAGCATCCGTCGCAGTGCCAGGCTGTGTGGCAGTGACCCCACCGGCGGGCTAACTAGTGGACGTACCCCGAGAATCCCCATGGAGGAGCTCCTAGCAGTAGAAGGGCCCAAACACGCCCCCAAGTCATCATCTCCCTGGCCTGAGCCCGCCATGAAAAGGAACAGAATCACGAAGTGTAGAGTAAACATCGTGTGATAACAAGAAGGAGCAATGAGAAAGCAAGAGAGAGTTTAGAAGCAAGAAAGAGCGAGAGAGACAGAGTTTGAGAGTGCAGGAAGGTTAGAGAGAGAGAGAGAGGATATGCACAAATGAGCCCACCCCGCGCGCCTCAAAGATTCTTATCCGCGTTTGGAGTTGGCGGCCGCCACCTTCTATTATGGCGTCCGCCAGGTTAGTGAGAGAATATATGGCGACCGCCAAATTGTAAGGGTTTTAAATGGGCGGCTGCCATGTTGTAAGGGATTTAAGTGGGCGGCCGCCATGGTAGAGGAATTCTATCTTGGCGACCGCCATGTTGTCAACCGTCACGTCCCATACGACACGGCGATCGCCCTGTCAAAATGTCATAATGACATTTTGGGGTTCTTAAGAGGCCGTTTGGGCGGTTTTTGTTATATTTATTATATTTAGTTGTAAGTATTTTATTTTATTTTTGTATGCACCATATTAGCATAAGTGATTCTCAAAAATACATAAATAAGTTTGTTTCTTTATTTACGTGTTATTTGTGTGCATATTAATTTCGTATGCATTATTTTTGTATGCATTCCTCAAAAAAAATTTGTTAACAAAAATAAAAATATATAATAATAGCAATAATTGTCAAACCTTGTGATGATTTTCTTAAATCTTTATTTTTGTTGTCCCATCTTTTTGCGATGATTCAACTCCGTTAAATTTAATTTTAAGCCGTAATTAGACTTATGATTATTTTTATCTCACGTCTTGTCCCAAATTTTCAAGTCTTAACTCGTCCTATTAATTCGCAGTTCTTCACTCTGATAAATTTAATTTTAAGCCGTAACTAGACTTTTAACTATTTTTATCTCACGCCTTATCCCGAACTTTTAGGTCTTAACTCGACCTATTAATTCACAGTCTTCCTCCGATAAATTTAATTTTAAGCCGTAACTACACTTTTAATTATTTTTATTCCGTTTTCATCCCGAAATTGTAAGGTCTTAACTCAACCGATCAATTGCTCTTTCAGTTAAGGTAATTTCTTGGATATTAACTCGATCCTTTTAAAATTATTTTATTCCCAACCGAGTTCTTGGATCTTAACTCGATCTTTGTGCTTCCCTTTAAATCTTAACTCGATCTTTAAGATCTGCTTACATTATACAAGCATTTGCATCATGTTAACACCTATATCATGTTACATTTTGCATCATATTTCTTGCATCTTTGCATTTTGCTCAAGGAGCTACATTTTGGTCTGATCCCTAGCAAAAAGGGGTACGTAGGCTACTCGACAAAAGTTTGAGTACGACCAATATCATATGTATGCTTGTGTGTTTGTGACCTAAGATTGACGGTTCGGTCAAATAGCTATTTTCTCTAGGGTCTTTGATATATCTTGTATCACGCGTTTCTGTATGAGTTATATCAAAAAGAAAAAACTGTAGCCACCCTAATTTGACCCCACCCAATCTTAGGTGAATCCGATGATGAAAACAGTTAGAATGTTGTCTTAGTTCGATTCTCGAATAATGATCCAAGCTCGGTAATTGAACCCAACTATAAAAAACTATCAAAAATCTTCAAAACCAATAAAGTTGTACCAAACTAACGATAACTTGTTGCCCAAGTCATTGCCAGAAGTGGCGACCGCCATGTTCATTGTGGCGACTGCCAATAGAATCTTGTAGAACCTTTTTAAACATGGCGACCGCCAACTAACATTGTGGCGGCCGCCAACTCCAAATGACAAGTTTCTTATCCCTCATAAATTGGGAGAAAATGGAAATGAAGTGAAATGATAGCTACCATGATTTTTATAATGATAATTATAGTACTTTATATTTATATTAAAAGCAATAATTTAAGTTAATATAAAAAAGTTATAAAAATAAATAAATATCAAATACTTTCCTTCTCTTGATTTATTATTATCAAGCAAATAAGAGAAAAATAATAATACTTTCATTTCTCTCCTAGATAACTAAATAATATTTTTTTTACATTTATGTTAAATTATTGCAAAAAAGTATAACACTGGTGACGATTATCATGCAATAAATATTTTTTTTCAAAAATATATCTTATAAATAGTATAGGATTTTACAAAAAAATATTTTTCACAAAATAAATCCTATAAATAATATATAATTATGCGTCATGAAAAAATTATAAATTAATTTTTTATTAATTTTTTTAAAAACTAAACATGTAATAAAAATTATTTTTAAAATATTTTCTTTTTGTTCTCTTTCTTTCTCTTTAATTCTCTTATAAACTATTTTTTATAAATTATTTTTTAAAAATAATTTTTTGACAACTGAACCAGCTTTAATACAACCACCGTGGCTAATAGATAAAAGGGTAAATTTCACTGACCCCCTCTAAAATTTTTGACAAAAACAAAAATTCTTCCGTGGTTTTAAAAATTGCACTACCACCATCTCAGATTTGATTTTAACGTCAAAGAGATCTCAACCGTTACAATTTTCGTTCAATTTAATGAAAATCACAAAATCGTCCTCAAAATCGCCATCC